>CAUYQV010175183.1:0-14802 GCA_963574575.1 Galagoides demidoff
GCCCTCTATCCAGGGGGACAGCTTGAGGGTCTGTCTCAAAAAAAAAGAAATGACATTTTCAGAGGTGTCCAGACTGCATTAAGAAATGAAGGGTGACTTTATAAGGCCAATAAAAAGCCCATTAGAGAAACTAGCCAGATACCTCATCAATAACATTTCCTGATCTGCAGTGAGTAAAGAGTATCACCTTCTGATAGGTCTGGGAATTCCAATTTGCTTTGAGACCTCAAGAGAAGAGGAATTTACCCAATGCAGATAGGTATCTAATGGTACAGATGAAACCTGGGCTCATGAGACACTTTCAAGTCTAACCTGGGATTCCTTATAAAAGGCTCTAGCAAAGCCAATTTTAAAAGAAAGAAAAGCCTAGAGTCTAATAATTATTCGTACTGCCCTTTATGCAAATATCAGACCCTGTATACTAAAAGTACAGTTTATTTTGGCAATTAAATTGGTTCCACTATAATTTGTTGTTAATAAAATAGGAAATTTGAGAGATAAAAACTATAGTTTAAAAATAAGAAACTATGGCTCACCTGTATTAGATTGCAGCCTTGTCTGTAATGCCAGCTCAAAGAATGAGACATAGCTGTTTAACTAAACTGATATGTTAACAGGACCAAGGAACTGGCCAAAGAATATAGAATTATATACAGTAGTCAGATTTGCTCCAATTTGTTTTTTCTTCCTGCTTCTTATCCTGAGATAACATATTAGGTTTTAATATTTAAAATATTTTAATTATAAAGTGGACACTGAAAAAAAACAAAGTTGAAAATATTTACCCCAAAGTACATATGTCTGACATATTTTGGATTGACTGCGCCAGAAGTAACGTTACACAAGCTTGCTGAGAATACTTGTCCCAATCTCCAGACTAGGGTGGTGCCTGTGGCTCAAAGGAGTAGGGCACTGGCCCCATATGCCGGAGGTGGTGGGTTCAAACCCACCCCCAGCCAAAAAATGCAAAAAAAAAAAAAAAAAAAGCCAATCTCCAGACTATATGCCAAAAGAAGTGAGATTAGAGTTTTGTCTCTTATGTTAAGACTGGTAGGAAAGAAACACAGATTTAAAACACTTTTCAGTAACCTAAGGCTCAAGAGAGATGGCCTGTTGGCTACACTGGAAGGAATCTGTGCAGGATTAAACATTATGTGCTGTGTGTACACAGATGCCTCAGGAGAAACTGGAACCTGAATAAAAATTTCCCAGGAAGTGGTATGGCTACAACATAGCCTTACAAGTGGCCCCACACCCAACTGATCTTTAGGAATATTCACCTGAATTGCCCAGAACTTCAGGTCAGTTCTATAGAGACCCTTAAAGCTAAGTTATTATCTTAAAGAACTGTGCTGAGGCTGCAAATAAGAATACTAATGTTCTCATCACACAAACCTTAGCCTCAAAACCCAGAACTTGTAGATATTTGTAGGTGACTGCTAAACGATTTCATTCTTTATCCTGGACATAACCCTGACTTTGCCCCTGTCAGTAAAGAAGCCAAATTCAACCTCTGTTTGCTTCTTTATCCTGGAGCAGTTTTTGAGATATATCTTCCAACTCCTGATTCCAGTAATGGACCCACTCAGACCAAGGAGCTTACTCAGCTGGCCTTGGATCTTCTACCCAAGATGCCTTCCTGACTTTTTCAAGGCCTTGAACTCTGCCATAACATGCCCAGTCACCTCCTGAGCTACACTATGCCACTCTCTGAATTGCGTAAGAAGAGATCCCTTGCCCTGCTTCCTGAAACCTACATATGTTCCAGCTGGTAACTAGGTTATCCCCAGGACTTGGAGGAAAGAAAGACCCGAGGAACTCAAGGGAAAGTACACTGACTTTTGGGACATCCTACTTGAGACCCCTACAGCAGTCAAGTTGTCTGGATTTCATCATTCCCACATCTAGCCTTATCCTCCTGAGAAAAACCAGTGAACTCAAGCAGGACCAGTGGACTGCAGAACCGTGTGGAGGTGAAGGTCAAAAGCTCCAGTTGTTGGGATGGGAGGTGTGTTATTCTCATACATCTATGTTTGTTGCTGTATTTAGTGTGCCCCTTGTTGCCTTTTATTAACTGTGCTGCATGTTGTTCTCTGTATAACTTTAAACCTATGCCTTGGCCGAATTAAATTCAATCCCAGGACAAGTACAGTAAATCATAGTCATTATTTCCATTTAAAATTTATTTCATAGATATAAAATGTAGTAATAGGAGTGGGGAATGAAAGCACATGTACTGAGAATAAGGTGGAGCCTGTCAGGCTAGGGCAGACAGGACCCAGCTGGTCTGGTCTGTTCAGGTCCTACCTGACCTTCATTCCCTGTCTCCCATTCTTTTTTTTTTTTGTTTGTTTTTCAAGACAGAGTCTCACTTTGTCACCCTCAGTAGAGTGCCATGGGATCACAGCTCACAATAACCTCAAACTTTTGGGCTTAAGAGATTCTCTTGCCTCAGCCTCCCAAGTAGCTGGGACTATAGGTACCCACCACAACTCCCAGATATTTTTTACAGGCAGGGTCTCGCCTTAGCTTTGGCTGGTCCCAAATTCATTAGGTCAGGCAATCCACCCATCTCAGCCTCCCAAGTGCTAGAATTACAAGTGTGAGCCACCACGCTGGGTCTACCTGTCTCCCATTCTTACTGTTTTGTAAATTTAGCTCCCACCCTAAAGATGCTCATCTTGAATAGTTTAGTAAGATTGATGTATGAAATTAGTTTTTGAATCAGAAATGTTGTAATAGGTTACTGAGTTGTGTTGATTATTTAAAATAAGAGTTAATATGGTCTTTGCTTTGAATCTTCATGTATAAAACTGTGATTTTGGAAATGGAAGAACAGAACAGTCTTGGAGAGGCTACTCTCACTGTTCTCTAGAATCCCAGCCTTCTGACAAATGAAGTTTGGTAGACCTATTCACATCTCTGCGTGTTGGCTGGCAATGGCAGCCGGCCAGATCCTCTCGGTCTGGTAACAACTGGACTGAGTAGAGATGTGAGGGGTGATTATAAGTCAGCAGGGTTGGAATATAGAGGACAGTCCAGGCGCAGCATTCTCTGGAACCAGGGCGCTGGGATCCCCACATCCTGTTAGTTCTAGGAGAGAGATGAACCATACACCACCTTCACCATGTCCTTGCTACCCTCTCAGGACAGTGGTCTCCACCAGGGACTGGAGGGGAGCCATTTGCTCTACCGCTCACCTTTATGAAAGTCATCATATTTAGACTTACTACATTATCTCTAGTTGAAGTTTGGGTGTTTAAGACATGATTATTACATGTAAACCATTAAATAAACAACATAATTTCTGTAAGCCTGTTCAGCATTTTTTAAATCTAGAAGCCTAAAAATAATGAAAGTGGCCCAATTCTGTCTCATTCTTGGCAAACAGGCAGGTCCTGGAGAAGGACGGCGAGGCTTAGCTCAGTCTCCCAAAGCCGACTGGCTCATTGGCACCAGCCTCACCTCCCTGACCCAGTAAGGCTAAAACACCAAGGCCTGCTCATTGCTGGCACCACCCTCTATCTTTGAAGCCCTGGGATTTTCTTCTGTGATCTCCGCCCCAACCCACCCTGGGCTCCTCAGCTGACCCTGGGCTCCTCAGCTGACCCGGGACTGCAGCCTGAATCTTCCCCACCACAGCCCTGCCCTGTTCCTTCCCTGCACAGTTGCAGACCTAGGAAGGCACCAGAGCTAGCATTTCCACTGCCCTGGGTCCCTCATCTTATTTGTCCTTGGGTCCAGCTGAGAAAGACCCCAGGAGGTGCCCCCAGATGGTCTGTCAACAGGACCCTCTATGGGTAGCTCCCAAAGTCAGCCCATTCTCCTCTCTGGGCCCACACCACCTCTCTTCATACAGGACAGTCTCCTCTGTGACTCATCACCCCAAACCTGCAGCTCCCAGCTCCTTGAGACAAGCCACATACTCACTTGCTTCTCAGCTATCTGCAGAGCAAGGCTATGGACAGGATAAGGTAGGGACAGGGGCTCCATAGCAAGATGGCTCTACCCTTCTCCCAAGACCCTCTGAGAGTAAAACTTCTGAGAGTCCAATCACTACATTTGGGATGGGTGGAGTAGCAGGCAAGGCTAGCTATGATTTAGAAGGCAGAAGCCTGGTCAATTTTACTCTTCCATGACAGGGAGAAGACTGTCAAAAGAAGAGTGTGCAAAGAAAAAGAAAGGAGGGCCATGCTAGCAAACACATGCACCCCCTGGTACAGCACTGTCCAGGAGTCTGCCAGCCAACTCCGAGCACTGTGGTCTCCCCAAGAGCCTTGCCTACTTGTTGCCCAAGGTAGCAGAGGGGCCTGAAATTAGTGTCACTGAGAAAAACCTCTTAAATCCACCCAAATCCCCTTGCATGGCCCCCTAATGTTCGATTTCCTATGTATCCTTTTCCCAGAAGAGCATACAGGGCTCTGTGAGCCTGGACATTCACTGGTACCTGGCTCTGGGAGCCTGAGCGTTGGTACCCAGCTCGGCAGGTTAACACAAGTCTGCCCTCTGCCATGGAGCCACTGTGAGTTGACAGCCAAGGCCTGAGCCCCTAAGAAGGGGAATAGGACTCTGGGCTGTGGTTCTTCCCCAGGGTCTTTCCTAGATACTCTCCACCTATTCCATCTCCTATCTTCTTCCAATAGCACCAACGTCTTTCTCTTAACAGACCTGAGGCCTCCCCACCAGAGGCCAAGTATTCTCTGCTCAGACTCACACTACCAAGCTCTTGACTCTCATTCTCAGGTACAAATTGTTCTTGTCCTGCAAAGGTCTCCCCCCCCCCCGCCCCATGCCCTTTCCCCAGAAAGTTCTAGAGTGGAAGCACAAGGAGGCGAGCCATACCTTGGTTTTCCCTGACCTCAGCCCTGTGGTCCCCACTCTACCCACACACAACCTGGTAGTCACATCTCATCCCCATATGGTGCAGGGCTTCAGCCCCAGTGATAACAAGAAAAGGCAGGCTTTTCAGAAATGTGGTATTTATTGGGAACCATCTGCCTGGAAACCTGATCTCTGTGTGTGTGAGTGTGTGCATGTGTGTGCACACCTGTGTGCATATGCATGCGTGCACACGTATACATGTGTCTGTGTGTACATTGTGTGTGAGGACAGCAGGACCATGCAATCAGATCGCCTTGGCCAGCCCCACGCGGTTGTTCCTCCTGTCAAAGACGCTGTAATACTCCCGGATGAAGACATCCCCCAGGATCCATAGGGAACTATCATGACCCTGGAAACCACTGGTACAGGAAACCGAATCCTGGAAAGGCAAGGCTGAGATGAAGCAGGTCCCAACTCCCTTCACTGTGCCTAAAGATGGGCATTTTTACACTGCACCCCATAATTGCTCTCCTCTACTATTTCATTTTATCCCTGAAATAACCTTCCCAAGTAAGTAAACAAGTATCAGAGTCATCTCATTCAACAGATAAAGAAACAGATTCAAAAACTAAAATGAGTGAAGCTGAGACTACCAGCTGGGATCCTAGAGAGCTGAACTTTGGTCTCTTTCACTAAATGACCTCCCCTCACCCTCCTCCTCAGCCCCTGCCCTCCAGCTCTCAGCCCCTACTGCCCTGATGACCGGCCAGAGCAGGCCTAGAGGCTGAGGGGTCTGCCTCACCACTATGGGGAGCTCAGAATTAGGTCAAAGCTGAGGCCAGCAAGTCAGCAGCGAAAAGAGTTGAGTCCCTGCAAAGCCCAGGCTAGCTTAAAAAACAAAAAATCTAGAAAGAGCTCTAGGGCTTTGAAACTTGAACAGTGGATAGAGATTCCCATGGGAGTGTGGGAACCTCCTCCAGCCACAGTGGGCAGTCGTTCCTGTTCCCAATTTCTCCCAGGATGAGACTGCAATGGTCACAAAAATGAGGCCCAAAGACAACATGGCCCCACTCAAAGGGGCCAGTCTAAGGAATGCCCTTCCCTTCTCTGTGGAGTCCATGCTGCTTCTAATCACCCACTTCACTGACTGGGGACCCATCTGGGGAGGCCAGGAGATGAGGGGTGACAGAAGAAGCCCAGGGTCTCCTCCCCTAAGACATACCTGGTTGGTGTAGGCAGAGGGTGGCAGTGGGTACTTTTTGCCATGGATCTCAAAGACAATAGTGGGCATTTTGCTCAGGCTGCCACAGTTGATATTAAACTAAAGAACCAAAGGAAGTCCGTTAGAGAAGGTGATGGAGTGACCTGGCTGGAAACCGTCCTGTATACTCTGTGAGCCATGGGGTATGGAGGGGGCCCCTCCCTGCTCAGAGGACCACAGAAGGGCTCTCAGGATGAGGCTTGGTCCAAAAACATAGTCCTCAAGAGAGTCCCACTGAGGAGGACCAGTCAACTCAGGGAGAGACCCCAACTTGGGACAAGGGGATTCACCTCCTTGACTCCCCTGGCCCAGGCCTAGACAGAGCAAGGACAATGGGAGCATTTAGCTGTTAGTAAGGAGGAGGGACAGATTCCTCATGGAGAAGGAGGAAGGGGTCACAGTGAAGGCCAGCATGTAGTGTCAAGGAAGGCATGGCCTCCCCGAGGACCAGGAAGATAGACTGCAGCCACATCCAAAGCCAAAGCCAAAGCCATGGTGGGTTTCAGAAATCTCAACCTCACCATGGCCCTGTATCATTTCTTCCATGTAAAAGGGGTGCCCAAGTCAAGAGGCTCTTGGGAGATGGGATGAGGTCTGGCCTTACCAGTCCTAACTGGCCCTGGGTGGCTCCAATGGCCTTCTGGATGTAAGAGATGTCATCGTCAGGCCCGATCAGCAGGGAGGTGCCTGTGTCCAGGATGGCCTGACAACTGCTAGCACAAGCCACCACCACATCATTTATGGTGACCCTGCAGAAGGTAAATGGGGTGACTTGGAGGCACATCCAGTGCCTCTCCTTGGTCCTTCCTTCACTCCCTGCCAGGACCCTCAGGCAGAAAGAAAAGTCCCAGCCACCCGTGGGGTCCATTTCTGAGGTCCCTTCCTGTAGCCCCCAAAACTCTCTGAGCCCAGAGAAAACCATTCTCTACCACTTCAGTGGCTAACCTGAGGCCATAGCAACTTCCATGGGACAGAAACTACAATGAAACAACAAATTCATATGCACTGAGGGGTAGAGTGAGAACTGTACTCATTGCCTGAGGTCTAATTTCGAGTTTTCTCTGCCATTAACTCACTGCATGTCTCCAACAAGTTACTCAACCTTTGCATACTCAGGCTTCCCATCTACAAAATGGGTATGTTTACTTCCTCAAGGATAGCTGTAAGGTTTAAACTCGTTGGTAAATTAAAAAATGAAGATGATGGGGCAGCGCCTGTAGCTCAAAGGAGTAAGGCGCCAGCCCCATATGCCGGAGGTGGCGGGTTCAAACCCACCCCCAGCCAAAAACTGAAAAAAAAAAAATGGAGATGATAATGGCACCCACCTTGTGGGGTTTTAATAAGGAACAAGTGAAACAGTTACACAAGCGCTCAGCATAGGGCCTGGCAGGAGGTGAGCGCTCCATAAATGCATCTAGTCTTAGTAATACAGCACAGGTGAATGTGCACCCTTATCACCAACGGAGCTCATGACCTGGGAGGTGTCTGGTTCAGATTCTGAGAGGTCGTCTTACAAACTACAATGCCACAGTCCTCCTCAGAGCCTGGGGACCAGACCCCCTAGTCTTCACGTTCCCACACCTGAAGTCATCCCCTGGCTAGGCCTGCACAGAGCTCACCCACCTGTCCACGGTGAATTGCCAGTATCCCTGTGCGATCACAGGCACCCAGTTCAGGCTGCCTGTGTAGTAGGACTGGTCAATGGCCCCCAACGTGAGCATGCTCCCCGAGCCTTTCCTGAAACCGAGACAAGACTTGCTGATTCCCAAGGTTGTGAGGTGGTGCTCCAGCCCCACCCTGGGGCCGACCCCATTGAGACCTAGCACCCCCACCTCTGAAGGGTTCAGACCAGCTCTCCCAGCCTCGCTGTGCCTCTCTCCAGAGGGGCTTCATTCTAATTAACAGTGGCAGCATCTTTTCTCCAGAGCACTGGGGCCCTTACCCCAACCCCAGGCTAGGCCATCGCCCTGCGAGGGGAGGAAACAACCCACACACAAAGACCCCAGGACAGCTAGGCTCTGCCGCAGCCACCTTGGGTGTTCCCAGCTGTCTCCCTTTGCTCCTGCTCCCCCAAGGATTTCTGCCCCCAGTAGAAGAGGGGGTCTTAAACAAGGCCCCACACTTTGGATTAAAATTGCCACCCAGGCTCAGTGCCTGTAGCTCAGTGGCTAAGGTACCAGCCACATACTCCAGAGCTGGCAGGTTCGAATCCAGCCTGGGCCTGCCAAACAACAATGACAACTACAACCAAAAAATAGCTGGGCATTGTGGCAGGCACCTGTAGTCCCAGCTACTTGGGAGGCTGAGGCAAGAGAATCACTTAAACCCAAGAGTCTGAGGGTGCTGTGAGCTATGATGCCACAGCACTCTACCCAGGGTGACAGCTTGAGTCTCTGCCTCGAAAAATAAATAAATAAATAAATCTGCCACCCAAGCCCAAATCCCCTCGGTTCCTTCTGGTGCAGTGTGGCTGGGAAACAACTGCCCACTGTCCCTTACTGGCTTCCCATGCTGCCACTCTCGGCTCCTAGAACTCAACAAGCCCCATCCCATTGCTGAGAACTAGTACACACTGTCCCCATGGACTAAAATGCACTGTGCTGGCCCTCTGTGTCACCTGCACGTGGCCTCCACTCCTCAGGGAAACCTGCCCTGGCCACCCTCTGCCAGCAGCCTAGGCTTCTCCATTGCATAAGCCTCTGACACACCTGAATCTCATAAAACTTATCATAACTACTTGGTTACAGTCATTCATTGTGTGCTGCCCATTCCCCCTACTAAAATGCTAACTCCCAGGTTGTCTTATTTGCCATCTATACCCACCTCTAGCACAGCCCTGCATACAAGAAGGGCCCAGTGAATGTCGCCTGAGTGAGTGAGTGCACCCATCAACCCCTTGCCTGGGCTTCCCTAACCCAGGGAACCACCCAGCCCCTTCTCCTGGAGGTGGTCCTGCCCCCCTCATCCCTCACCCTGACTCCTACCCACTCCGAGCCCACGTGGAGCAGGGAGGTAGAGTAGGAAGCACTGGGCTGGTAGCAGGAACACTGGGCTCCAGGCTGGCTGAGCCCCAGGGAGAAGCCCTCTCCCTGGGCCTCGATTTCCTCCTAGTGAAAGGAAAAGGTTGGAGTCCTGGAGTAAGTGTTAAAAGTCTATGAATCTCAGGCAGTGCCTGTGGCTCGAAGGAGTAGGGTACCAGCCCCATATGCTGGAGGTAGCAGGTTTAAACCCAGCCCCGGCCAAAAAAACTGCAAAAAAAAAAAAAAAAAGTCTATGAATCTCAATGACATCAACAAATAGTTACTGAGGCCTTGTCACTTTGGAAAAAAGAAATTAAAAGCTCCTACACAGAGTTAAGATCTGGCTTTGTTTTTTACATGCCAGAAATGAAAGACAAATTTTGGCCCAGTGGACTCTGGCTGCATAAGTAATCATATCTGGGGGGCTTTGGACAAGAAGTTGGATGTGTCTGGGAACAAGGAGAGGGTCCGCATGGATGCTAGCAGCTACCCATGACAGGCGATGTTCCCAGGGGCTGAACACTCTCCTCAGCTGACAGTCCTTATCAGGAAGTCAAAGCCAGGCCCTGGCTGGGCGAAGCTCCTACCTGTTCATGTAAACTGAGAACAGGTCCTGGGCCACCAGCTTTCTGGTCATCATGTTGTCAAACACAGGCACAGAGTACTGAGCGGCCAGAAAGGGGTACCCCAGTCCCAGGATCCCATCAAACTGGGAGTAAGTGAAGACGTCGCCAGGTTCCAGGGTGCTCAGGCCCACTGTCTGGTCGGGAATCACAATGGAAGAGACCTGCAAGAGAGTCATAATGACATCCACTAGGAAGCCCCTGTGTCCAGGGACAGGAAGTCCCAGGGTGGGGGCCACCAGTCCTGAGTCAGGAGCCAGCATCAGAGTCTTAGCCTCATTGGCCCTCCTTCCCTCTTACAGACAAAGTAGTCATTTGAGATTGAATGAAAAAAAGCCCTCCTTCCCCAACAGTCAGCGCTGCAGTTTTGAGGACTTGATCTGAGGAGGCCAGGGAAGAGGGGAACAGACAACACGGTGCTCATTGTGCCAAAGGTTAGGAAAGAGCCCAGAGAAGGACAACCGATGTTCCGAGGGCCCCCTCAGCTGTGCCTGGAGCATCTCCCAGGAAATACTACAGAGGCACAGACACCAAGAAGAACATTTTATGTCCCCAACGCCAAGGGAGGATGGGTCCCTGTTTTTCACCATGCCAGCTGTATGACCTTGGGAAACCACTTCTCTGAGGTTCAATCCCTTTATCTGTTAAATGGAATGGGAAAACCTGCACCTCAAGCCAGCTTAGGCTAAATAACACTAACCCTGAATGCATATGGAGCATTTACTAAATGTTCGATTATCAAACATTTATCAGCACTATGCTAAAAAGGCGCTAATTCCAAAATTTCTTCTGCCCACTTCCCTGGGTAGCCAATGTGTCCACCAGACTACTCTGGCCACCAGTGTCTCTAGCCCAGGCCACTGCCAGGCGTCCTGCTTCCACTCTGCTCCCTTATAATCCATCCCTGATATGGGACCATCTCCAAAGTGATCTTTAAAAATGACAATCAAGTCACACCACCCCTTGTACAACCCTCTAGTAGGTCCTGACGGAGCTCAGAATGAAACCTTTGTCCTAGAGTCCTCTTGCATTCTCATTCTGCTTCTCACTCCTCGTGCCACCTCTCTTACCCCTTCACTTGCCCTGTTCCACCCATGCTGGTCTTCTTCCTAACGCCCCAATTCGTCCTGCCCCAGGGCCTTTGTACTTGCTGTTTCTTCTGCCTAGAATGCTCTCCCCCTGACCTTCTGAGGTCTGGCTTCTGCAATCACATCATTTGGGCCTCCCTGGCCACCATGTCCTGGGTGGATCTATTTTCCAGCCCCCAGAAGCCTCTTTCATGCTATCCAGTTTTGTTTTCCTCATACCACTCAGCACTGTGCAAAGTCATTTACGTGAGTGTGTATTGTCTCCCCAGAAGTGTCAGCACAAGGAAGACAGTCCCTTTCTTTATCTCTGTAGCTTAAGGCCCAACAGGAACTAATAAGGAACTAATAAGTGCCAGAGAATAAATGGAGTCACACTTACTTTCTGTCAGAAAACAGAGATGGGGCCACCTCAGATGCACCAGCTATTAGGCCCTGGGGATGTTGCAGTGAGCAAAACAAAGTTCCTGTCCTGGAGGAACTTATATTCCAGTGGGGGAGACAGAAAATAAGTTTTAAAAAGAAGTAACATAGCACATGCCAGATGGCAAAAGCACTCTCAAGAAAAACAGCTCAGGGTAAGGGCACCTGCAGCAGGTCATTTCATGCTGTGGAGAGAGAAGGCCTCACTGATGGGGACATTGCCACCGGTAGTCAGGGGGGCAGGTGCAGTGCAGACCTGGGCAGGTGCTACAAGTGGCCAGTCCTAGCACAGTGTGCACGGGATACAGAGAACAATAGACAAAGTAGAGGGTGGGGCAGAGGAGGGCAGGGAACATCAGAGCAAGGGACCCAATCACATGGGGCTTTGCAGGCCACTTTTCATTTAATCCAGTAAGATGAGGAGCCACGGAAAGATTTCCGGACAAGGTGGGCATGACAGGACTTTTTAATAGATCTGGCTGCTGTGCCAGAAGGTGGCAGAACAGTAGGAGCAGGGAGACCACTGATGTTCCACAGGATAGAGGCAGAACCAGGAGGGGAGGTGTATGCAGTGCGCAGACCCTTGATGGCCTAGGAGGGAGGGTCAACAGGATGTGTGAACAGATGGGGCATAGGGAATGAAAGGACAAATAAAGGATACACAGTTACTACATTCATTCCTCACCACAGTGCTCTGAGGTAAGTACTATTATGTCCACTCTACAGATTAGGAAATCAAGGCTTGTCCAAAGTCACCCAGCTCTGCAGAGAAAAGCCTGCTGCATCCATCCCAGAACCCTGCTCCTGACCACAGCCCAGTGCAGTAGGGCCCCTTCCCCCTCAGTTTAGCACCCAGAACCCCCTTTTGGGGGTTCTCCTAGAAGGTAGGAGATCCTGAATTAAAGAGAGCTCAGCATCTCCCCCTTCCCCATGGCTCTGACGACAGCCCTTGCCCTGTTCCTGGCCCCAGTGTCCCATCATTTGAGTCAGGCTAGTCTTACTGGACTTCATCCTTTCCTCCTCCTCCCAAACCTTCCTGCTTGAAACAGGGAACTGGGATGACCTCCCCACTTGGTCCCCACCCTGAACCCAGCCAACTCTGGTTTAAACAAGCAGAAGAGTAGAGACTGCACAAGGCCAGCTGCCAAACCAGGCGAGGGCTTCCCAACACGTGCCACACCCCGCTCCCCCACTCTCTAGGGGACTGCTGGGGAGCTGACTGAAGGCTCTCTCCCTGACCCCCAGCCCCAGGTGGCGAGTGAGTGAAATCAGTCCAATATGCCTCCACTGAGCTTGCCAGCACAGGGCCAGCTCTCCAGTGAGGATGCACTCAGAAGAGCCAAAATGAAAGCAAATGGCTCCTGACAGCAGAGGAAGTAGGACCCTTAGGCAGGACAATTAGCCTTCTATTTCTTTTTATTTTAGAGAAAGTCTCACTCTGCTCCCCAGGCTCGAGTGCAATGGTGTCAGCCTAGCTCACAGCAACCTCCAACTCCTGGGGCCTGGCTAGAATTAGCCTTCTAGAGGCCTGATGGCTGGACCACTTAGCTGCCTGGTGCTAACTCTTGGAGTGGGGCGGGCACCTGCCCAACCAAGGAAGGGGCTGAGCAAAAGGGGGTCAGCAGAGAAGGGCTCAAAGCTAAAGACACTTCAACCAGACCCAAGGAAGAATCCAAGGAGGAGCAAGGTGATGAGCACCAAGTGATACTGCTGAATTTTTAATCTTGGATGATGGATGAGGAAGGAAAGACAGACATTGACATGTGTGGGCACTTTCTAAGTTCCCACCACTGTATTAGGTACTCCGGAGGTCAAGAGGAGTCGAGGGAAAGCCAGAGCCTGACCTTGGAGGGCACAGATGCTCCCTACTCAGAGGAAGATGCCTCTGTGACTCACAGAGTGAGGTCTAGCTGGGAGCGCTAGCAGAGAGTGAGAAACACAGAGCTGAGCTCAGCGCACACAGGTGTCCTCTGCGTGACTTCAGGCAAGTTATCAACGCATCTTAGTGTCAGTTTTCTCATCTAACAATGGGAATAAAAATAGTTTCCTCAAAGGGCTGTCAGAAGAACAAAATTTAAAAATAAATCACATACAGGACATTGAAGAGCTCGCTGCTGGCACAAGCTTATAAATCTGAACTAACTCTGACATGGACATATGAACAAGGGTTCAGAAAGTGATGACCTGGTCCCAGAGGAGGCAGCCAGGTTGGGCCTCTGAGCACTGATACAGGAAGGGGAGAACGAGGAAGGGACAACCCAAAGCTGGCTGTTGGCTGAAATCCCTCTGAGGAGCCCTTAGCACCAGCCAGCAGTGAGGCCCACTGGAGCCAATGTGTCTACATGGTAAAGTGGCTGGTGGGAAAGGCAAGGTGAGCACTGGCTGGCCCCAAGCCCACTTACAGTGACAGTGTCGGTGCCCAAAAAGCCCTCCATGCTGCCCAGGCCATACTTGATGGATATGCGTTTATCCAGCGACTTGAAGGTGGAAGACTTGACTGGGTCAAAGAGGCGGTGATTTTCTGAAACACAGACCCAGGGTTAGTGCGGGGCCGTTAGAATCTTCTCATCACCCACAGTGCCACCCAGGCCCGAAACCCTCACCAGACCTTGGAAGAACATCATCTAGATTCCAGCCATTCTCACTACAGAAAATAAGCAGCCCATTGTCTCTCGATGGCCTTAGTCCCACAGTTTAATAAAGAGAATTATTCTGTGCTACTCAGCCCAGCTCTCCAGAGCTCAGTGCTACCTGTGTAGTTAGGAAGGGAGATAGTCCTGACTGTGGTTGCCAGGGACATTTTACTTTTACCAGCTGAGAAGTCTCAGCCGAGAGCCCCTTTTTCTCTCCATGCCTTGGTTTTTTAATCTATAAAATGGGTATAAAACCAACCTCCCAGGACTGCTGGAAAAATAAATGATTAACACATGCTTGATGTTTATTCATCATTAGCAATAGACCCTCGCACTTTATTCTCCCAGATCACACTGTCATATCATGCCCCATTTTATAAAACAGAAAATTTTGAGGACTCAGGAGAGTGAGAAGCTTGCCTTGGCTCCCAGTAGAAACCAAAAAAATAATAATAATAAATTTTTTTTAAAGAAAAAGAAACTAACATTCCCTGATTTTTAGCTTAGATCCCTGACTTTCAAACCTTCCCAATTGGCTCGGCGCCTGTGGCTCAATCGGCTAAGGCGCCAGCCACGTACACCTAAGGTGGCGGGTTCGAATCCCCAGCCCGGTCCCGCCAAACAACAATGACAGCTGCAACCAAAAAAATGGCCAGGCATTGTGGCGGGCGCCTGTGGTCCCAGCTACTTGGGAGGCAGAGGCAGGAGACTCACTTGAGCCCAGGAGTTGAAGGTTGCTATGAGCTGTGATGCCATGGCACTCTACCCTGGGGGGATAGCTTGAGGCTCCGTCTCAAAAAAAAAAAAAAAAAACCTTCCCAATCCATGGCCATTTGGGAGTTTGAGTAAGGAGAAGGGACACAACCAGGAGGCTGGGAAGCTCAAATCCAGCTGTCCAGTCGCCCACCCCACTTTCCTCCCCAGCCACCCTGACTG
>CAUYQV010175185.1:0-26307 GCA_963574575.1 Galagoides demidoff
CCAGCTACTTGGGAGGCGGAGGCAGGAGACTCGCTTGAGCCCAGGAGTTGGAGGTTGCTATGAGCTGTGATGCCATGGCACTCTACCCAGGGGGATAGCTTGAGGCTCCGTCTCAAAAAAAAAAAAAAAAAAAAAAGGTTAGTATATAAAACATCATATAGTACATAAAGTACAGCCTCAACTTTGCAAAGGAAAGTGCATTAATGTTGGTCATTTCTGAGTGATGGTAACAGAATTCTGGTTGACTTTATTAGTGTTTTATATCTTATAATGCTTCAGTCTCTACCATGAACATAGATTTTATAACAAGTGGTATTATTCCTTTATCTAAAATATGTAGCTGCTAAAGTTTTCCTGATGACTAGATCTTTTTTTTTTTTTTTTTTGAAATGGAGCCTCAAGCTATCCCCCTGGGTAGAGTGCCATGGCATCACAGCTCATAGCAACCTCCAACTCCTGGGCTCAAGTGAGTCTCCTGCCTCTGCCTCCCAAGTAGCTGGGACCACAGCCGCCCGCCACAACACCTGGCCATTTTTTGGTTGCAGCCATCATTGTTGTTGGGCGGGCCCGGGCTGGGGATACGAACCCGCCACCTTAGGTGTACGTGGCTGGCGCCTTAGCCGATTGAGCTACAGGCACCGAGCCGAAGTCATTATTATTTTTTAGGATTTTAGATCTATCTACTTTTTGCTCCATGTATTATGGCTGTTTTTTAATCCTGTCTCAACTCTACTTTGCAACACCAGGGCTGAGAGTCAGCACACTACACCCTGCAGGCTCCCGTGCCAGGTCCTGCCAGGTGAGATGCTGGAGGAGATGGATGAGAAGGTGGGAAGAGAGGACGGAAGCCTCTGGCCCTCTCCTCTCATTTTTCCCTCTTCCACCTTTGGGCAGTGCGTTGGAGGCAGCGGTGCTCCTGCCACCAGCCCAGCTCTTTATGTGGCATCCCCCTCTGCTGTCCCTTCTCCTAAGGCAGTAGCAGGTCCCCATGTGGGAGCTTTCCTTTGAGAGTCTAAGTTCTGCTAACATGCTGGAGGAAGCTGCCTCCTAAGTTATTTACCTGGCTTTCTGCAACTTCCCCCTTCACTCTTCCTGCCTCCTCACAATCTGTAAACATTTCCCTTTGAAATTCCAAGTGTGTTCCCCATTTTCTTGAATGAACTCTAACAATGTATTCTAAACATGCTTTTTGCCCTAAACATACAGATCAGAGCAGACCAGACCAGACTGGACCAGAACAGACCAGATCAAACCAGATTGGACTGGACCCTACAGGACCCGATGAGATCAGACTGGACTGGACTGGATTGGAACAGACTGGATGAGACAGGACCGGATAGGATCAGACCAGATCAGAACAGATTAGACCCTTGGCTTGGTGCGCATAGCACAGTGGTTATGGCGCCAGCCACATATACCGAGGTTGGCAGGTTCAAACCTGGCCCAGGCTAGCTAAACAACAATGACAACTAAACAAAAAATAGCCAGGCATTGTGGTAGGCACCTGTAGTCCCAGCTACTTGGGCAAGAGAATCACTTACGTCCAAGAGCTGGAGGTTGTTGTGATCTGTGATGCAATGGCAATCTACTGGGGGAGACTAGTGAGACTCTGTCTCAAAAAAAAAGAATAGATTAGACCAGACTTCAGGGGACCTGCAAGGTGTTAGTATTGCAAATCACTTGATTATTTTATTAACAAATGCTTTGATGGTGTTGACTATATGCTAGACACTGGTTCTCAACCTTCCTAATGCCTTCTGTTAAATGCCTAATGTTAAATTTTTGGTGTTTGAGCCTTCTGTCTTTAACATCTTTGAAGATGAAAAAAGATGCTGCGACCCTTAAATACCGTTCCTCATGTTGTGGTGACCCCCAACCATAAAATTATTTTCCTGGCTACTTCATAACTGTAATGTTGCTACTGTTATGGATCATAATGTAAATATCTGATATGCAAGATGTATTTTCATTGTTACAAAGGGGTTGCGACCCACAGGTTGAGAACCGTTGTGCTGTGTTAGGAGGTATTATAAGTGCTTTCCAATTATTGTTTCATTTAATTTTATAATAACGTTTAGGGGGCAGAAGTATAATAATTCTTTACAAATGAGGAAACTAGGCCAGGTGCAGTGCCTCACGCCTATAATCCTAGCACTCTGGGAAGTCAAAGCAGGTGAATTACTTGAGCTCAAGAGTTCGAGACCAGTCTGAGCAAGAATGAGACCTTGTCTCTACTAAAAACAGAAAAATTAGCTGGGTGTTGCAGTAGGCACCTGTAGTACCAGTTACTTGGGAGGCTGAGGCAAGAGGATGGCTTGAGCACAGGAGTTTGAGGTTGTTGTGAGCTATGATGCCACAGCAATCTCTACCCAGGGTGACAGAGTGAGACTGTCTCAAAAAACAAAACAAAACAAAAAAGAAATGAGGAAACTAGGGTATGTAAAGGTCAGGTCACTTGCCCAATGTTAGATGTTGAGAAGTGGCAGTTTGGGAGTTAGTGTGCTAAGTGATAGTTTAGAAGATGGAAGAGTATGAGAAATACCTGAGGTGGTAGGGCTAAGAATCTGTCCTACAGATTAAGAAGCAGAAACGTACAGCGTCTAAAGAGGTCAAATGCAACACTCAGCATCACCCCGCCCGGTACAGCAGGTAGCTGCGCTGTCCACAGCAGACACTGCCAGAGTGCTACTACCCTGGAGGGTAGTGGGGTTAGAAAACTGGAATCACCAGAAAGTTCTTGCAACCAACTTTCTTCTTCCTTCATTTTGTAAGTAATAAAGGTTCTTGCTAACTTTACCATGTCAGAAAATACAAGGATATCTAAATCCGGCAGAAACAGAGAAATATATCTAACATGAGTCTCTTCTCAATGACTAAGTAGTGATTTCAGGTCTACCTGGAGAGTTGAAAATAACGATTTGACGAAATAGCTATTTTGGGCTTCTTATAAATTTAAATTAATGTTAAATTTTTAAAGTGTTTGAGCCTTCTGTCTCTAACATCTTTGAAGATGAAAATCCTTGCTCCAAATCACATGGAAAAAGAAAAGGCACAACAGGTGAGGGGGAAGAGAACTTGCATGGATGTCACCAAATTTCCATTCAACGCATCACCAAAAACCTGCATATCCTTTATCAGTGCTGTAGGTGAAAGTCATGGCTCTACTTTTTAGCCATGTGACCGTGGGAAAGTTACCTAATGTTGCAAAACGTCAATTTCCTCATCTGTAAACTGGAGATAAGAAATGTAATAACCTGAGAGAGTTGCTGTAAGAATTAAATGTCTCGATAAATGTAAAGAGCTTAGTAAGTTCCAATAATCAGCTGCTATTGTAATGGTCATTAGGAGTATTATTAGATTGGTACTGAGGGTTTGAAGTATGACTAAGTACTATAATAGGAAAGTTGCCATTGTAGTGCTGTCTATAATAAGCAAAATTTGCCAATGACTTGCAGAACAAATAGCCCAAGTAGACATTAACAAGAGCCCAACACCTTGCCTACTAGAAATGCTTTCGTTATTAAATAGCCTGAAACAACAACAAAAAATGGTTCAAACACAGGGCCAGGATTCATGTTAGGTAAAAACCAACCAACCAAACTTCTGTGTGTAGCACACAAAAAGGGTAAGACCAAACATATTTGGCAATCTTGCTACAAGTGTAGTACAATGGAAAAATAGGAGATTTGAACCTAGAGACCTGAGTTCCTGCTGATGTCCTACCAGCGTGGACCAGCGCATTGGCGTACTGTCCCCGGAGGTCTCTGCTTTCCATTTCCTGATCTTGTAGATAAATCTAAAGGAAAGTCTCTGACTGATTTTGGGATGAATCTACTTGTCTGTCTTTAAACTTTAATGGTAAGCAATTTGTGGGAGGGGGTTGTGGATAGAGGCAAGTGCTCCACCTCTGTTGTGGGTTTAAAATACTCTAATGGCAAGGAGAAGGGGCACAGGACTGCTGCCACACCTGCTGACGCAGCCTCTGAGATCTAGCATGCTGGCCTCTTCATTTAGGGACCCTTGGCAAGCTCTCCCTCTTTGTGCAAATGACCAGTGGCTCTTTCTCTATTGTCCTTCTAACAATACTCCAAATATCTCCAGGGTGAACTAACTGTTAGAAGTAGCTACGAGCTAAACATGAGACTAGAAAGAGTGGAGATGGCTGCTAAGACATCTTTGACAGGGGAAGTATAGATGCCTTGGAATGAAGTAGGGCTTTTAATCCTGATATATAATCAGAGCTTCAACTGCAGGAAATCACGAAAAGAATTAATATCCATGTGTGTAACCTATTTCTAAAACATTAAATTGCAGTTAACTTTGAGATAAAAACAAACTGGCCTCTCCATTTCTTAGTGCTCAATGTATTTCTCTTTTGAAAAAGCAGACTTTTTATTAGGAAAAAAATTTTCAAGTATCAGAAATTCAGAACTTATGGGACTGCAAACTAATACAACTTTTTTGGAAGGAAGTATGAAGAGTCCTCAAGGAACTCAAACTAGACCTCCCATTTGATCCTATAATCCTATTATTAGGCATCTACCCAGAAGAAAAAAAATATCATTTTATCATCAGGACATTTGCACTAGACTGTTTATTGCAGTTCAATTTACAATTGCCAAAACGTGGAAACAAGCTACATTCCTACCAGCCCAGGAATGGATTGACAAGGAATAGTACCATGAGATACCATTCAGCCACTAAAAAAGACGGTGACTTTACATCTTTTGAATTAACCAGGATGGGGACAGAACATATTTCTCTCAGTAAAGTATCACAAAAATGGAAAAGCAAGAATCTAATGTACTCAATTCTAACACGAAGGCAGTAGATGAGCTAATACAAGGGATGGGGTAGGGAAATGGGGTAGCAAGAGAGGAGAGGAGAGAGGGGGATGGAGGACATGGTGTATAACACACCTCTTGGGGGAGGGAGACAAGTATAAGAGGAACTTTATCTAACACATGTAACCAGTGTAACCTAATTCTTTGTACCTTCAATGAATCCCAAACAATAAAAAAAAAAAAAAGGCTCTAAGGAAAAGAAAAGTTACAAAGACAAAACCAGAAAAAAATTCAGAAATTAAATCCCAGTAGTTGACTGAGAAGCAAGTGCCCACAACAGTTTCTTTTTATTCCTTTGATCTGCCTGCTCTAATATAAGACTGTACAGGGGAACTTGAAAATGCGAACTCCCAATCAGCAGGTTAAATATATACTTTTAAGATGATACTATTTTTTTCTTTGCTTCTTAGTCAAGTTTTGTATACACTTAAAAAAAGAGAATGGATTGGTACTGGAGCTTTTGAAGTTTCAAAGAATAATCCTTAAAAAAAAGGAATAATTCTAAGAGACAGTTTCCCACTACAGGATATAATTTAGGTGCGGGGACGTCCAGGTGCTAATCAATACCTTGCAAAGCTAAGAATTTTTAAAAGACTGACAGGGTAACAAGGACTAGTGAAATGTTTACAGCTCATTTTAGAACAGATATGTATAGCACAATGTCAAAATGGGAAAACACACCACTTCGCCTGAATAGAAAAATGACTCAGATAAAGTAAGAGAAAAATCTCACATGTAAATTATCACATCAATATTCAACACATTCGCTTTTTCTTTTTCCTTTTTTTTTAATGCATTTTCTTTCCAGGCTATCTGGATTAGGTTTTAAAACTTTAGTAGGTCAGATGATATTTTGTGTCTACTTATTGTCTCAAGAAATGCCATGTAGGACCAGGAGGGCTTTAAAGGAAAAAAAAATGTGATCTTTTTTTTCAGTTTGCTGGTATGGTTTCTCAATTCAATAATTAGGGTTGTACCTGGTGGGTCAGGGAGATAGGGATACTAACTCCCAGGAGTTCTCACACCATTATTTCTCTTGAGCACTTTCTTCCTCTTTTTTTGTAGAGACAGTCTCATTTTATCACCCTCAATAGAGTGCCATGGTGTCGTGCAGCTCACAGCCACCTCCAACTCCTGGGCTTAGGCAATTCTCTTGTCTCAGCCTCCCAAGTAGCTGGGACTACAGGTGCTTGCCACAACATCCGGCTATTTTTGTTGTTGTTGCAATTTGTCTGGGGCTGGGTTTGAACCTGCCACCCTCGGTATATGGGGCCGGGGCCCTACCCATTGAGCCACAAGCGTTGCCCTCTTTTGAGCACTTTCATGCCTCTTTTCCTTAGGATTGATTTCTCTAAGTCAGTGATTAAGCTATGAGGCCCGTCTTTGGCTTCTCATACACATCAAGGCCTGAAGCAGAAATACTTATAGGAGGAGGCAGGTGACAACACAGATGAATGAATCAGAAGGTGGTGAGTTGGAGGGTTTAGAGTTCTTCTCTCCAGCTGATAAATGCCAGGAGGGAATGTAGTCAGTTAGTGCCAAAGCTACTGATTTTTCCAAAGAATCTTGGTATTTTAGAGAAGTAGCTAGGTTTTTAAATGTTGGCTCATTTTAAAAAACTTCTGGGCCCACTGAAATGATCCTGTCTGGGTTGTATGCACATATCCCACTGGCAGGCACTGGCTTAACTGTGGCTGCCTCAGTGGCCCTGCTGGTGGGCCAGTTCAGACGTGTGTTCAGGATGGATCCACGCCAGCATGGGCTCATAGCCCCTCCTTGCCTTTCCACAGACTCTGTAATCACCTAATTCCCTAGATTAAATCCCTTTCTGCTTAAGATAAATTGGTTTCTGGTTCTTGCAACTGAACTTGACTGATAGCTAAGTATTACTGTAAGATATTAAACTGCAACTTGGAGGTACAATGCCAAAGAATATTTATTTAAAATAACTCACTTATTTTAAACAAATATTTAAAAGAAAAGGAAACATATAGATAATTTTTCTCTATCCTGCTCCAAATCTATAAGCTAGCCAGTATCAGCATAAATAAAGGTATCAAGAATTCAGCACAGCTCTGGGAGCTTCTAGGTTGGCAGGGAAGGACCGGAGTCAGGCGGAGGCAGTGCCAGACCCTGAGAAAACCTTATTAATAACATTTAATAACTCCAACCAGGAGACAGGATAGTTAACAACAGCCAGTACTTCTACCAAAACCCCCCAAAGTGCTTTTATTTCTATTCTGAAAATTTCAGTAAATGATTTAAGAGCACATCCAATTATATGCCCCTAATAATTGCCATAGTAGCAGCTGTAAGAAACTACCATGACATCACATTAGAATTGTTTTTGACTTTGCAAAGAACTTCCTGTGATCTTCCAGCTATCTTTGAGCTGCTATTTATATTTGAGAGCACAAGAACCTCATAGGGACGCATGTATTTGGCTGTACTACACATCTAGGAAAGACTGTAGCTTGACTAATTTACATATCAAATTTAAACATTCAAGGTGCATATTAATAGTAGGTATTACATAGTGATTTGAATCTCTCCAGTTCAAGAAAGTTAAGCAAATCAATGACTTTTATATAGTTCAGGCAAGTGAACTGGTTTATAAGGTAGGCTTATTTATTGGTCTTTTTTTTTTTTTTTTTTTTTGAGACAGGAGCCTCAAGCCATCCCCCTGGGTAGAGTGCCATGGCATCACAGTTCATAGCAACCTCCAACTCCTGGGCTCAAGTGAGTCTCCTGTCTCAGCCTCCCAAGTAGCTGGGACTATAGGTGCCCGCCACAACGCCGGGCCATTTCTTGGTTGCAGCCATCATTGTTGTTTGGCGGGCCCAGGCTGGGGATTCGAGCCCGCCACCTTAGGTGTATGTGGCTGGCGCCTTAGCCACTTGAGCCACAGGCGCCAAGCCTATTTATTGGTCTTTAAAGCTGAACAATCCAAACTTAGGCCCACTTAAGATTTATAGCTCACCTTGCAACCTTCTCCACTTTCCTGGACCTAGGGGGCTGCCTCATCTGCTGCATACCTGATCCTTTATCCAGCTCAGACAGGAGGGAACAGCAATATGACAGAATGACCACAGCAGGTCCAACGACTAATCTTTAAAAGACCAAGCTCAACTCTATAGATATGCACATATTACAAGAAAATCTACAGTATTGATTCCTCTTTCTGGAAGTAAACCAGGCTTTGAACTTCAAGGTGGAAAATGACTTACAGTAAGAAATATGGCATCTGCCTAAATCTGATCTTCATTCTTGACATCAGATTGCAACAAGAACTAGTTTAACATTAAACAGATAATTATTGAGAGCCTGTACCTGTTAGTCCCACTCTTGGAATTAAAGAGACAATTAAAGACAAAAAAACCAGTGAATTCTACAATGTTGTGATATCTTGGTGAAGATGTCTTTTTCTATCACTACAACAGATGTTCCAGACTACTTTGTTTAAATATTCTCAAGTAAAAAAGTGCCTTTTGACCTGGGAAATTTCAGCCCAACATTTAAGCTGACATTAAAACTTGGAAAGTCATTCTATTAGTTTCCTATCGGTGCTACAAAAGGTGGCTTAAAACAACACAAATTAATTTTCTTATAGCTCTGGAGGTGAGAAGTCCTAAAATTGAAGCTGTGGGCAGGGCTGAGTTTCTGCGGAAACTCAGGGGAACACATTTTCTTGCCCATTCAGCTTCTGGAAGCCACCTGAATTCCTTGGTTCATGGCCTCTTCCTCCACCTTCAAAGACAACAGACAGTACCTTCAAATTCATCTGCCTCTCTGCCCCCTGCTTCCGGTGGCACATCTTCTCTGACTTTGACCCTCCTGTCTTTCTTTTATAAGGACTCTTATAATCATCCATTTGGCCTACTGGGATAACTCAGGATACTCTCTCCTCTTCAGGATCCTTAATCACCCCCGCAAAGTCTCTTTTGCCATATAAGGTAACACAGTTACAGGTTCCTGGATTTATGATGTGGACAACTTCATGGGTGAGAGGCATTAAGATTAATATAATTAATCCACACTCACTAAGGTCACATATACCTAGACTCAAAAGAGAACATTAAAAGGTCTTCATGGAGATCTGTGTAACATTAATCATGAGTACTTAATTTAAAACATCCCTTTGTAAGAAATCACTACAATAAAAATGATGAAAGATTTGTTTTCTTCCAGAGACAAGCTTGTAATTTCTACCTGACATAATGATTAACTGTGAAGAAAAATACATGAGGGTTTTCCTTCAAATGTACTTTTGCCACAGTAAAAATCAAGTGAGTTCTCTGTCCTACTTACCAGGCAGGTGATAGCCACATCCTGGTTGTCAGAGACAACATGTTCTCATCAGAGATACTGGTTCAGGCCAGATGGTGATGTGGGAACAGCCCCATTGGTAATTTGATCGCGCTAGGTATTACCTGTTTGAATAAAGTGTAGTCCTGTCGTGTGAATAATGTTCGTTGACATATAAGGAAGAAGATGAAATTGTGGTTGCCAAGGAAGCAGCTTCAAATAGTGACGGAGTGCTGGGCACCAGGTCTGGCCTGTGGCGGGATCCCAAGGCTGGGGAATGAAAGCCACAAGGACATTCACGAATGGCAATAATAAACACGGTGTAGTATCTATAAC
Source organism: Galagoides demidoff (assembly GCA_963574575.1). Lineage (NCBI taxonomy): Eukaryota > Metazoa > Chordata > Mammalia > Primates > Galagidae > Galagoides > Galagoides demidoff. The sequence continues at coordinate 9,486 of CAUYQV010175185.1, forward strand.
AATTGACGTGAGTCAGAAACATCTATTTTACATATCACACTGCAAGTTAAATTATGAAGTAACTGCACTTTTCTGAACTACAGAAATGTAAAATAGCTCCTTGCAAACAGGTTAAACAGAAAGGAAACTGCATTAATTTGCAAAATGGCTGATGGAAATGGCATAATGATTATTCTTTTCAAAGCCTAATAAAGTGATTTACTATTTCAAAAGATGGCATAAAAAGCTCCTAGGAATTTAAGGAGATAATTTGACAAGAGATTAAAAGGATGACTGGCAAATGGATCAATAAACAGTGAACCCGCTTTGCCCTCCTAGGCACACAGCTATGATTTTCAGCTGAGATCTAAGAACTCAGACTTTTCAAGGGCTAGGAAACAAATATGTCAACAGACCAACAGCCAGCTAGCTATTCATTCACCCTATTTGAGTCCATACATATACATGTACATGTACATATGCATATACATTTTGAGACAGAGTCTCTGTCTGTTGCCTGGGCTAGAGTGCTCTTTGCAGATGGGGAGGTGGCATGGTAAGAAATGTGGATGGTCTCCAGGCTGAGCACAGACCTTGGTGGTCAGATTACAAAGAAGCAGGGACCTTGGCTTAACAAGTGAACAATTGCAAGGAGCTGAATTCTACCAGCAACACCAATGAGCTTAAAGAGGGTTGTCTTCTGGCATCTCTAGAGAAGCAGCTTAGAAGACACTAAGAAGAAGATACTTCTCTAGAAGTGTCAGCTTAGATGACACTTTGATTTTAGCTTCTGAGATCCTGAGCAGAGAGCCCAGGTGAGCTGTAAATAATCTTCTGATTTATAGAACTGTCAGCTATTCACTGGGTATTATTTTAAGTTGCTAAGTTTGTGGGGTAATTTGTTACATAGGAATAGGCAATGAGTATCACCAGAACATACTGAGAATTCCCGAAAACAAATGGTTAAGAACTAGAGGAAATTTGGTGCTGGCTAGTAGGTACACTAAGGGAAGTACAGAGCGTTATGAAGAGGCTGTACATTGTGTGTGAAGAGAATTACGAAGATAAACTCATTTACAATAGTGTGTTATATTGTCAAATAACATAGTCCATAGATTTTTCTTTGACCTTCAGAAGCCTTTTCACGTATAGTCCCTCTAAATTTGAAGTAATGGGTCTAATAGTTTATCTGAAAAAACACGAATATGCATTACTTCCCACCTTTCCCAACTTTCTGGATCCTAGGTAGTGTATTTATTAAACAGCACTCCCAGCTTGGTGCCTGTAACCCAAGCGGCTAAGTTTGTGGGGTTTGAATCCAGCCTGGGCCTGAGCTGGTGGGTTTGAATCCAGCCTGGGCCTGCCAAACAACAAGGACAACTATAACCACAAAATAGCCAGGCATTGTGGCAGGCGCCTATAGTCCCAGCTACTTGGGAGGCTGAGGCAAGAGAATCACTTAAGCCCAGGAGTTGGAGGTTGCTGTGAACTGTGATGCCACAGCACTCTACCCAGGGTGATAGCTTGAGGCTCTGTCTCAAAACAAAAACAACAAAACAGCACTCCCCCACCCTCGACTAACAGTTGGATCCATTTGCTTTAACTTTAGAGGTCATATTGAGTGTACTATTTGAAGTCTTAACTAAAATAGTTTAAAAATAAATTTATCTTATGTCCTAGGTGTAGACACCTGTAGTTGTATGCATACTATCCAGGGAAATGGTAATGCGGATTAGTTTAGGGTAAGTGGATGAATGTCTGCTAGGAATGGGAGCCTCAATTCAGAGAGTTCATTAACTCTCTTGTTGAAACCCCAAACTCCTAGTAAAAGTTAGTCTATGAAAAGATGAAAAAGAAAGAAATCCGGTATGTCCCATATTAATAAGTGCTATAGAAGGGATAGAAATTACACCTTATTCTGGCTCGGTGCCCGTAACTTAGTAGTTAGAGCTCTGGCCACATACACCAAGGCTGGCAGGTTTGAACCCTGCCCAGGCCTGCTAAACAATGACAACTGCAGCAAAAACAAAAAAATAGCCGGGCATTGTGGTGGGCACTTATAGTCCCAGCTACTTGGGAGGTTGAGGCAAGAGAATCACTTAAGCCCAAGAGTTTGAGGTTGCTGTGAGCTGTGATGCCACAGCACTCTACAGCAGGCAACAAAGTGAGACTCTGCCTCACACACACACACAAAAGAAGAAAAAGAAGAAGAAGAAATTATACCCTATTCTAAAGATGTTGAGAAAAAGAAAACCCGTAGAAGAGGTCTTATCTTCTGTAGAAAGTAGAAGACATTTTCAGGAAATGTTTGGATTCTCAAAAGAACATATTGATGGAAAAATCTAAAATGTCACTCTTATTGGATTAAAAGAGAAAAACCAAATGATCCATTCAGTGGATAGAGAAAAGTATTTAATAAAATCCAATACTCATTCTTGATTAAAAAGATCTTTTATCAAACTAGTGATACACAAAGCTGTAATTGGATTATGGGTATCAAATACAGATGAAACATTAGAAGCATTCCCTTTAAAATCAGGACAAGGTGAGGCTGTCTACAATCACCACTTCTATTTCTATTTATCATTGTATTATAAGTCCTAGCTAGAGGGTTCAAACCTGGCCCTGGCCAAAAATCGCAAAAATAAATAAATAAATAAATGAATTCTAGCTAGAAAATAAAAAAAAACAAAAAAGAACAGAAAAAGAGAGGCGAGGTTTAAGTAGTAGCAACAAACAGCCAGAAAACTCAATTCTTAGAGAAAGATACTATTTTAAAAGTCATAAAGAAACTATATCAATATCTCTATATCTATCCAAGGAATAAATCTAACAAACGATGTGTTTATATGCCACACAAGAAGAATAGTATAAAATTTAATTAATTAATTAATTTAGAGACAAAGTCTCACTTTGTCGCCCTCATTAGAGTGCCATGGCATCATAGCTCACAGCAACCTCAGGCTCTTGGGCTCAAGTGATTCTCTTGCCTTAGCTTCCAGAGTAGCTGGGACTACAGGCACCCACTACAATGCCCAGCTATTTTTAGAGATGAGGTCTCACTCTGGCTCAGGCTGTTCTCGAACCTGTGAGCTTAGGTAATCCACCCGCTGCGGCCTCCCAGAGTGTTAGGATTATAGGCGTGAGCCACTGCACTGGCCTATAAAATTTTATTTAAATGCACACCATCTGGGTGAGGGGTACACTTTTTATAACTTTGACTCAAACTGGACAAAAACAATTTTCATAACCAAAGCATTTGTATCCCCCCCATATTATTCTGAAATAAAAAAATACATTACAGGAAACCTATACAAATGCAGAGACAACTTATGGTTTCATAGTATGTGTGGGTATGCACATGAGTATGTATGTGTGTGTATGTACATGCGTACACGCACAGAAGAAGGTCTAGAAATAAAAACAACAAAATATTAGTATTTGTTTTCATCAGGTAGTGGGATTATAAATTTTTGGAATATTTTACTATTTTCTAATTTTTTTATGATGCGCCATAAATTGCATAGTTTATGTGGTATTTAAAATTTATATGAACTATATCACATACATGTATCCCTTTAAAAATTTAATACATAGACTTAATTTCTTAGAGCAGCTAGTTTTTAAATTTGTATACTATGACTATATATTACTAGTATAAATAAGTCATGAGAACTTTTTTCTTTTCTCTCTCTTTTTTTTTTTTTGCAGTTTTTGGCTGGGGCTGGGTTTGAACCTGCCACCTCCGGCATATGGGGCCTGGTGCCCTACTCCTTTGAGCCCCTTCTTTTCTCTTTTTTGAGGTTACATATGTTTACCTTCTTCATCAAGGCTGCTAAAACTCTGTCCTTCGGTCAGTAAATCTCGCTTCTCATCCTTCCATTCCTGGCTAATAGAGGACACAATCTCCTGGGAGGTCGCCTTTAAGGCAGCGATGGAGTTACACCGTTTCTTAGAAGGTGAGGCCTTCAAAGCTAGACAGAAAGGAATAAAGACAAAGATACTTACTATAAAATCATATTAACACTGTACTTTATTTATACATTCTATTTATTCTATTCTAGGGTAATATTCTATTTATTAACATTTTGGTCATCATGTTGAGTAGATAGCAAGGCAGTTATTTTCAGTATACTATACAGAAAGGGAGACCAAGTTGTCTATGTTTTGGCCGTATTATTTGTCCAAAATGATTTAAATTAGATTATTCTAGAATTAAATAAGAGTTGAAAGTTCTCCCCAGGTTTAAGAGTTGAAATTTCTCCCCAGGTTTTGAAATAAAGTCTTATTGGAAGTGAAATTTAAATGTTTTATTGCTAAAGAATTATGTCCCCCCTCCAGACAATGTTTTTCTAGTGCTGGGAGGAAGTGGAGTGGATTGATAAACGCAGATGGTAAAGTGCGGAGAATTCTCATGACCCTAGTTTTATTAACTTGGGACTGGGAATTTCTAAACATGCCAAGGTTTAATCTTACGCTAATGTTGCTCAATTTAGCCAAGTTACTTCTGGTTGCTTTTTTTCTTTCTGTGACTTTCCACTGAAATTTCCTACCCTTTGGGTCTTTCCTAGGTCATGATTATGTCGCATGTGTAATTCACTCCTGATCTTTGTCTAAACAGCAGCCTACAACTTCAGAATTGTGTTGGGAACCTGAACCAATGAAAATGTACTTCCCTATCAATCATGCTTGCTGAAGCCTGTAACTTTACAGAGGACGTGTCTGCCTGTGGAAGCCATACTCTTTGCTGCAATAATTCTTGGCTTAATACTGTTCGAGAATTTCCTTGGAGGGTGGGGGAGAGGGAAGTTGTGTTTATGCTTTCCTCTGAACTTGTTTTTGGCAGTGTCTCTCCTCCTTTGGAAGCACAAAGGAGTAACACGACAGCAAATGGATTAGAGTAATTGTGTTTAGCCTTGGGAATCACAGAGTTTAGATTACACTGCTCATCTGGGGCCTTCTCAGAGGCAGCTTTGCAAGAACTTAATTGGAGAAGGACTTTGGGACATACAAATGAGGGAAGGATAGCGGGCACTCTCTCCACTTAAAGAGCAGGAAGGTTCATCTGTCCCTCAAGCAATCTTATAATCATGATGATATCAGTCATCCTAGATTTGCAGAGGGCTTTAGAGTTTGGAAGTCAACATGCACATGACACGCACATCTCAAATTATCCCCGTGTCAGAGGGAGGAGGAAGGCCCTTCTATAGGTCCAGAAACTGAGAATAGGAAAATTTTATCAAAACTAGCTAGAAAGCATAAACCCAGGTGTCTTTCTGTTTTTCTTAAGTTGTCTAATTGGTGATTCATTTTCTAGCTCTTTCGTGATCTATTTTCTGGTCAAAGTGAGGCGGTAAAAACGACAAAATTCAAGTTTGTTCTTTTATAAGGGAGGAGATTTTCAATGTTTCAAAACTGATGAAAATGGATTTTTAATGATAACTAAGTAGAACAAATAAGTCGTATTTTCCTTAATTCCCCGTTTTCTCAAACAGTGGTCACACTTGTTACACAGCTCTGAAGTCATTCTCCACACACTGGCTTCTGCCTTAATATTCTGTCTGCTTTTATCAACCTTTGATAAATGTTTATAAACTCCTATAGTTCAATATGGAATTTTACAGCCTTTATAGCAGAGCATCTCAGAGGTGGTTGGGGAACCACTCATGGTCTCCGACCCTCTCAAAAGATCTGTGATATTAAGATTATTTTCATAACAGCATTAAAATATTATTTTCCCTTTTCATTCTCATTTTGTCATGTATTTGGAGTTTTCCAGACATCATATGACTTGTGCTATCACCACAGATTAAATTCAGAAGCAGATAAGAGATTCCAATTTATTTTCTACTAAGATAGTCATTAGAAAATTGGGAGAACTGTAAAATCATACCATTTTTCCCCACAAATTATTTGTTTTGGAAAATACCATTATTTTTTGTAATTATTTTTGAATATTAACATTTTTATTTTTTATTAAAATGGACTTACGGTAACACACAATGGCTTTGTAATTATTACCTGGTAAAATTAATAAATATTAAAAAATTTTTTTCAATTCTAATTTCTAATATGTGAAATAGAGATAACTACTACATATATCCCACATAAATAAAACCTCTTTGGGGTCCTCAATCATTTTTAAGAGTGTAAAGTGGCCCTGAACCCAAAAGGTTTGAGAATTGACTTTTTACACCATAGTTCTTATGTCAATATTATCTCTAAACTGAAAAACCAATTTTAATCAAAAGGATGTTGGCACCACCAAGGAAATGCGATTGTTAGAGCCATTTAATGAGGGAAAGACCCTCTGGAGAGCTGTCCTTGTGGCTTTTAATGCAGTGAGAGTCAAAAAGCAGTAATTGTTCTTTATCAGCATCACACATAATGTGGACCAGAAAAGGCCAGAAAACAAACCTCTGCCAAGACCATGGCACCTAAGGAAAGAGTTCAGTTTTACCTTAAATGATGAGATTCTTCCTAAATAATGATCTGAGCCTCATTCAGCAGATAAGGATTTGGATTTTGTAGAAACTGAATGTCTTGGGTATTTCATTTGACTGGGAAATCTTGAAAGATGGTTTGGGTTGCTGGTTACTTTCTTGTGTGGGACAGACGTTCCTGAAGTTGTCTTTGGCTATACCATGTCTGGTAAGAGGCAGCCTGTGCCCACATGGAGCCTTATGTTCTGCCACTCAACTGCCTCCACATGCCACCACTTTTCAGCTCAGCTTCTTGCTCTTCCAGAACCTACCATGTTCATTTCTACTAGGCCTTTGCACATGCTGTTCCTTCTCCTTGAGATGCTCTTCCTCCCCCTCCTCTTAATGAATTCTGGCTTATATTTTTAGGACTTAATTTAAATATCTTTTTCTCTGTGAAAGTCTCTTTTGGAAGAAACAATCTTATTTTCTCTTATTTCTTCTTTTGTATCCACAGTAATGTACGCAAAAATTCTTTTAGCGATTGCTTCATTACATTATAAATCTGTTATGTGTTCCAATCCCTTACTCAAAACAGTGTTATTTCTTATTGCATGAAGAACTAATTAATTTTTAAAAGCTTCCTATATTACCAGTGTTTAGCATCCTGCTAGGTACATAATGAGTGCACAAATGTTTGTTGAATGAATACATTGTTGTTCTGAAATCTCAGGCCAGGTTTTTTTTTTTTTTTTTTTGAGACAGTCTCACTCTGTCACCCTGGGTAGAGTATTGTGGCATCGTCATAGCTCATGGCAACCTCAATTTCTAGGGCTCGGGTGATCCTCTTGCCTTAGCCTCCAGAGTAGCTGGGACAACAGGCACCCACCAGGATGCCTGGTTAATTTTTCTATTTTTAGTAGAAATGGGGTCTTACTCTTCCTCAGGCTGCTCTTGAACTCCTGAGCTCAGGCAATCTACTCAGCCTTGGCCTCCCAGAGTGCTAGGATTATAGCTGTGAGTCACTGGTACCTGGTCACGCCAGTTGATTTTTTAACAAATAAGGTAAATTAACTATTACACTCTATTCAGAAAACTAAGCCTTAGTACTTCAGACACAGTATTTGGGTAGAGAATTTAAGTGAGTAACATTTCCAGAAAATACTGCAGGATTTATATTATGTTGGTAGCATGACTCAATTAGGGGGTGGGGTAAATGAATTTAAGAAGGTTAAAAAACCTGACTCGAAAAAAGAAAAGAAACTTGAAGTCCAGGTACTATTTTCTTATGGCAGGGCTATAGGGTGTGGTTAGAGCAGGTAGGGGAAGAGGGTGTGGGTTTTTCACTTACAAAGAATGAAGGCCTCTAGGCATTAGGGGCTTTAAATTAATCATAGTTGATGACCACCTTGAAGTTGGGTTTTAAAGTATCAGTTTCACTAATTAAATTCTTACCCTTTGAAATGGTGGTGTTTGATGAAAATTCCATGATTTATTGCATTATTCGTCACATAATCGTTGAGTGCCTACCATGTGTCAGGAAATGAGCTGGTGCTGGGGGTCGACGTGAGTGAACCAAACACAGTGTCTGTGTGAGGGGACGGACAGGCTACCATTCTAACAGCAGAGAATGGGAAGCATGACACAGAGGTACCAGCGCACTGAGACTTGAAGGAAGACTGGGGAAGGATGGAGAGAGCATTGCAAGCAAAGGGATAAGAACACACAGAGATGTGCAGTCAGTCTGGAATATCTGGGGCACCTGCAGGGAGTTCAGAGATGCTAGAGCCCATCAGAGACGATGTGGTGTGGAGTAGAGGGGAGGGAAGTCATATCACAAAGGGGCTCACAAGTCACATTGAGGGCTTCATGCACCAGGGATCCATGGACATTAAAAAAAAATCCTTATTTATTTATAGCATGGAAGGGTTTGAACAGGAAATTAGCAAGAGCAGATTTATATTGTAAATGGATTATTCAGGCTGCAGTCTGGGGAGGGAAATGACCAAAGGTAAAGAGACCTGTGTGGGGCCACTATTTCATTTCATGAAAAAACAATAAATGAGAAAGAAATTAATCCCCCACCCCAAAATCACAGTCCTGACTCAGGAGAGGCACTGTGGGAGAAGAGGCTGAGCTCCCAATATGTTGGAGTGAGGATCAGTAGGGGCTGCGGAGGGGCTGCGTGGGGAGGATGAGCAAAGGGAAGGGGGAAAGCACGATGCCAGCACTTCTGGTGGGTTGCCAGGTGGACTGAGGCAGCCTTCGGGAGGTGTGGCCCCAGGGAGAGAGGCAGGTTCCGGGCCCGGGAGAGGCCAAATTCAGCCTGGGGCGTGCTGAGCTTGTAGACCCTCTCTCGTGGGTGCTCAAGTAGCAAGGTGCGATTGGCAAGGGGATTTGTTAGAGGGCTGGGGAGTAGGTTGCAACGGAAACCTTCCCTGAGAGTGGGAAATTCCCCAGAGAGTTGTGTAAGATGAAGAGAAAAAAGCAGAGCCTGAATCCTGAAGAACACCCACAGGAAGAGTCAGGCAGAGAAGGAAGCTGCCCAGGACACCAGGGAGAAGCAGGGAGGCTGGAAGGGAACCTGGGGACTGAGCGCACAAAGAACATTTCGGAGAAGCAGTGGGTTAAGAAACCAACTGCAGGGTGCAGAAGAGTGCTGAGAACTAATGAAGTGAGACTATACTTGTATCCAAGTCTCAAGCGGGGGGACTGAGAAGGAGGAGAGAAACCCAGGGACTGGAGAGAGAGGCACAGTGAGGGTGGTTACAACACAAGAAAATGGATGGATTGAGGGTGAGGCTGGAGTGAGGGGCAGGAGGGGGTGATGGTTAAAGCTACCTGAAGTGGAGGTAATAAGGATCTGTCCTGGATCTTAAGGAGAAGAATGGACCCAGCATACATGTCACGCACCCTTTATTCACTCAACAGATCATTACATATACTGTGTGCACCCCTAAACCCTGCCCCCCAAACTAAGTGTCGGGGAGACAGTTGTGAGCTTGCATTCATGTAAAGGAGGCAGGGATTATAAAATATAGGTACACAGTGAGTGTACAAGTATTTAAAAAAGGGAGAAAAAAGTAGATGGGATTCACTTTTACAGTGTGGAAGGACTGCAACTATAATCATTGCCATCTATGCAATAGACAACAGTGATTACGTACTTGATTGTGCTTAGAAGTAGAAAGGATTTTATTCAATAAATGGTACTGGGACAACAGTTAACTACGAGGGGAAAAAAACAAGGTTAGCTACTTCATTTCAGATGCCTAAATCACACAAAGAAAAAAAAAAGGCGAATATTTTATCTGATTCTTCAGTGATGAAGGCCTTTGTAAGCACAGAAATGACTGAGTGAAGAAAAAAATTCCATCTATAATAACACCAAAAAAATACTTAGGAATAGATTTAACATAACTGCAACTTGAACACTGAAAACTGTAAAACGCTAATGAAAGAAATTAATGAAGACATCTCATATTCATGGAATGAGAGACAATAACCTAAGTTGGTGAGGATGTGGGGATGGCGGAACCCTCATACGTTGCTAGTGGGATTGCAGAAGGGTGCATCTCTTATGGAAAAGACTTTGACAGTTTCTCAGAATGTTAAACACAGAAGTTACCATCTGACTCAGCAATTCCACTTATAGGTATATATACGAGAGAAATGAAAATATACACCCACACGAAACCTTGCACATGAATGTTCATAGCACATTATTCATAATAGCCAAAAAGAGAAGCAACCCAAATAATCAACTTAGGAGCAGACAAACAAAATGTTGTCTACAGTATGACGAAGTATCATTCCATGATAAAAAAGAATAAAGCTACAACAGGGATAAACCTTAAAAATATTATGTTAAATGAAAAAAGCCAAACAAAAAAGGTCACGTTATATAATCTCTATGAAATGTCCAGAATAAGCAAAACTGTAAGGACAGAAAGTAGATTAGTATTAATAGTTGCTGGGTCTGGGAAGAGGAGGAAACAGAGAATGACTGCTAATGGACATGAGATTTCTTTTTGGGGTAATGGAAATGTTCCAAAATTAGAAAGTAGAGATGGTTGCATAACTTTGTGAATATATTAAGAACCATCAGATTGTACACTGTAAAAGGGTGAATTTCATGGATCTGAATTATGTATCAACAAGGCTGTTATAAAAAATAGAGAATTAAATCAAAATAGGAAAAAGGCAATAGATTTTTGACTACTTAAGTAATAAAAGATTCATTATATTAAAAACACGATAAACTTGGCTCGACACCTGTAGCACAGTGATTACAGTGCCAGCCACATATATCGAGGGTGGTGGGTTCAAACCCAGCCCCAGACAACTAAATAATTGCAACAAAAAAATAGCGAAGTGTTATGGTGGGCGGTTATAGTTCTGGCTACTTGGGAGGCTGAGGCAAGAGAATCGCTTAAGCCCAAGAGTTGGAGGTTGCTGTGAGCTGTGATGCCACAGCACTCTACCAAGGGCGACATAGCCATACTCTGTCTCAAATAAAAAGATAAACTATACAAGCTGGAAAAATCTGTAACATATACCGTATTTTATGAAATTGAAGATGCCACTGAATGCACCATTAATATATAGGCTACTAAGAGCCAGGGGCTGCAAGCAGGCTCATTTTCCAATCTTGGCACAGAGTTAAAGGAGGTGAAAAAACCTTCCTCAAAAATTTAAACCAGAACATGGCATGCACGTAGGTTTTCAATCTCAACCAACACTATCTTTGGGTCCATTCTAGGTCAAAAAACTCTGGACAGAGAATATAATTTGTAATAGTCTCAATCTGATAGCAGTTTTAAGATATCATTGAGATAGCCAAATGTGAAGAAAAAGTATTTTTTAGAATGATAGATGGCACAAAAAGAGTTGATATCTTTAATATGTAGAGTTCCCATATCTCATTTGGAAAAACAATAAATACTGAATATAAATGGTCAAAACGTTACAACTCAATTCTCAAAGGAACTACAAACAGCTAATAAACATGAATAATGGTTGAACTTTACCAGGACTTAAGAAATGCATAATAAAGCAATCAGATAACATTTTTTACTTATCAGAATAACATAATTTAAAAAGCATAATGCTAGAGAAGGGTTGGTAGAATTCAGAGTCCGGTGGGAGCTTGCAGTGGCAAAATTTCTCTGAGTAGTTATGTGCATTTTATTGTCCCAGGATCCTGTCTTGGAATCTATCCCAAAGAAATAACCCTAAATTTGGACACATCATTTATGTGAAATGATGTTCATAAAAATATTAGTCAGAAATAGAAATAAAAAAGAAACAATGTAAATGCTCAGTCTTGATCAAATGGTTGAAGAGATTGTGATAAACCCCATATAATTTTAACACAGTATTGCTAGTTTAAAATGGTATCTTTGTAGACTGTATAATGACATGGGAAACTATTTGAGTTTCCCATGTATGGGAAACTTTGTATGATTTAAATCTTATAATCTTGTTACATAAAAAAATAGATGACATATTCCTAAAATTGCATACTGTCATGCTACTGTTATTCTACAGATACATAACATAAAGCACAGAAATAAAGATTAGTAGAAAGTACATCATATTAGTACATACATAATATTAGTCGTGGATATTGTTGGGTAGTGGGATTTCAGGTAATATTCCTGCCTTCTTTTCATCTTCTTGCATTTTCCAAAATTTTTACAATGAAAATGACTCTCATTGACAAAAACTCCAATAAATATTATAAGAAAAATTCACCTCATTTAAATATAAAACATGAACAGTCTACGCTTTCAGGTTTTTCTGTGTGGCTATATTAGCATGTTTTGGGTCATGAAATTGAACCCAGGATAGCTAAATGATAAAATAACAACATAATAAAATAGAGTTACGTTTTTCCTTTTCTCATAGTTTAAAAACAGCGACAGAGTAACACATATCTATTGCAGAAAATTTAATAAATACCAATGGAAAGAAAAATAAGATCCCACATAATCCCCTGATTCAGAATAACCACTATTAGCTTTGGGTTTAATTTTCTCTTCTTTTTCTAGTTACTCAAAGTTTACAGGCAGGGTACTGAATCGATATTTCTTCTTCTTTTTTTAACATAAGAGTTTATAGATTAAAAACTTCCCTCTGAGCACTGCTTTCATAGCATCCCATACATTTTTGGTATATATATTTTAATTTTCATTCGTCCCTGAGTTTTTCTAATTTCTCTGTGATTTCCTTTTTTGGGGGGTTTTAGGAGGTAATGGGAGAGCGTAATACTTTTGTTTATTTATTTATTGAGACAGAGTCTCACTCTGTGGCCCTGGGTAGAGTACCATGGGACCACAGCTCACAGCAACCTCAAACTCTTGGGCTCAAACAATCCTCTTGCCTCAGCCTCCCAAGTGGCTGAAACTACAAGTTTCCGCCAGAATGCCTGCCTATTTTTTAGTAGAGACGGGGGTCTCACTTTTGCTCAGGTTGGGTTCCAACTTCTGAGCTCAAGTGTTCCACCCACTTTGGCCTCCCAGAGGGCTAGGATTACAGGCATGAGCCAGTGAGCCCGGCCTCTGTGATTTCCTCTTTAATACTCTAGTAGTTTATAAGTGCATTGTTTAATTTTTCTGTACTTGCGAAGTTTCCAATTTTTATTCTTTATTGATTCATTTCATGAAGATCAGGAAGAGATACTTTGTATGATTTAAATCTTATAACATTTATTGAGACTTGCTGTATGGCCTAACACAGCGGTTTTCAACTTTTAGGTTGCGACTCACAGGAACTGTATTAAAGAACTGCGGCATTAGGGAGGCTGAGAACCACTGGCCCCAACACATGGTTGGTCTATTCTGGAGAATATTCCATGAGAATAATGAATAGTTTTATATAGCCCATTAGAATTCTGCTGTGCATTTAAGGCCTACAGATTAACACCTACATATATGTGAATAAATCCATATGTAAAGGGGTAAATGTATCTCTAACACATAATTTTATTTAAAAAATAAAACACCATTTTTATTGGCTGTATAGATTCTGTTATTTGGCTATTTTATAATATGTCTAACCAATATATTATATGGTTGGACATCGAGAAAGCTTCTAATTATTTTTCATCACAAAATAGGACTCTAATGATTAGGCATCAATAAATATCTGACCAGGATCATAACTATTAAGTGATTACCACTGCAAGGAGAGAAATAGCTTCAAATCTTGCTACAAAAGTCTTGTAAAGACACATAGTTGAAGTCAGTAACTAAAAGTGAAAAAACTTGCATAAGGATCTTACCTTGAATTTTCTTGAAAACTCTGGAATTCATGAACTTAAGAAATCTGTCTGCATAAAAGCTCGGTCTATGAACAGAAACAGTGTCCTGAAAAGAAAAATCAAGGATCACAGGGTTATACCTTGGAGAGTTTATTTCAAGTCCGAAGAAAAATCTATGCAAGTGGTTCTCTGTTAGAGAGAGCCCTGAGCCGACAGTGGTCAAGAACTAGAAAGAGCAACAGCCCGTGTCCCATGGGACCCTGAAGGTGGGGCTGGAGGTGAGGGCAGAGGCTCAATTGAAACAGAGTCCAAACACTGAGAATGAAACCCAGCAGGGGAGAGCGAGCAAAAAGACTTGGCCATGCAAATCGACAGCTGTCCTTATTTATAGCTTTGTGTCCCAGGACTGTGTCCCAGTCCTTTTTTTTTCTTTTTAACATGCAGGCACTCAGTGCACCAAGCATCATCTGGAACAAAGGGTAACACTCTCAGTCATGAACAAAAATTGAGGACAGGGGTGGACAGTGTGGCTCAAAGGAGTAGGGCGCCGGCCCCATATACCAGAGGTGGTGGGTTCAAACCCAGCCCTGGCCAAAAACTGGAAAAAAAAAATTGGGGACAGAAACAAACAGAACCATCCCAATGTGATAGTGACATTTAAGTTAAAAAAGTGTTCTGGTTTCAACCTTAATTAATAAGGTGAGTAGACACGGGGAGTATTTCTGGGAGACTAGATTAACGAATGACTCCCCTTACACTGAATTATCTACTAATTACATAGGGTTGAATTGAATTAAATTGTTAACTCAATTCTTTGCTCATTCTTAGCAGTATTCTTTAGGAATAAAGGGTTATTTTATTTAATATCTAGGAAAGGAGATGGATGGAGGAGCTAATTCTCTATGTTTGTCTAGTAATCATTTATTCAAACCATATATTCAAATGGTATGTTTCCAGACATAGTAAATTTGTTTATATTACAAATTTATGATATATAATCAGCCCAGAGATTTCTATTAAAAAAATAAAGACAGAAGAAATATTTTGAAAAGACTAAGGTGGAGGGGGGGGTCCTTAGAAGCATCTAGCCAATATAGGCCATTTAGACCAGGAATCTTATCTGCTATCAGGGAATTTAAGTTGTTTCAGAAAACAGAGGGGCAATGAAACATGGGGTGTTTACTTTCTTTCTCTTTCATTTTTAAGGTTCTGTGTAACCCCTTTCTCAGTTGGAAGGAAAAATAAAATTAACCTACAGTCTTGACCTTTTCATAGGAGGGATCCTTGATCTGATGAAGACTGAGGTTAATTCTTAGAAACCTATTTGTGAACCCGTTGTTTAAAAATGCATTCTGACAAAGGTCAGTCCTTAGCCTGTGGATAAAATGCAGATCTTTCACGCTGAAAGGTTATTAACAGTCTTCTGCAGAACTGAGAAAGTCTGTATTCTTTTCCAAGAAAGGAGAACAGTGTCTATAATTTATCCTTTGTCAAAGGAAAGTGTCTGCTAACATCTTAAAAGGAAATGTTTAATAGATGCTTTGGAAATGCCACTTGAGGTTATTAACTTAGGGAGACAGACAAATACATATTCTGTTAGTAGCAGGAAGTTGAAATATAACATCTAGATGGGGCAGTGTGTGAAAGAGTGACAAAGAGGAAGGTGGGGCGAGAGAAAAAAAGCAGTGATTGTTCCTTTGATACCTGATTTTTTCCTTCAGTTATGTCAACGAAGACATAGTCCTATCAGTCAGCCTGCGTAAATCCATACTGACTTAAAAGTTACTTTCTATGTCCTTATTGTGTGTTAGGCTTCCTGTCGAAGACTAATATGCACTATTTTATTTCATCTTTACATCAGGCTTGATTATCATCCCCTTGGTCCAGATCAGAAACCAGGCTAAGAGAGAGAAGCCAAACAACAAACAACCTGCCTGGGTCACACGGCTAGTGCAGGGTGAAGGCAGAGTTCAGAGCCAAGCTGTCAACAAGCAAAGGCAGGACTCAAACCTCTCTGTAGCTTGGTCTTGTGAGAACGTCATTTCAGCTGCCCTACTGATCTTCCCAGTGTCTGTTTAAAACATTTCTTCTTTTTTCTCATTATGTTATAACTGAGTCCTTTAGATTTCACGTAGAAATAGGAGTCATTTAGTTTTGGGAGGCCTTTACCTTGCTGCTAGGCTGAATGTCATCAATTAGAATAGCTATTCACGTTGTCTCTGTTCTCAGATTTAAGTCAATCTGCCAGCCTATGATTCTGAGTTTACAAAGACCTTTGTTACCTCTCCTCTTAAAGTCTAGTTGACATGGTTGCCTGTACACGCTCTGAAGTCTCTGAGAAATCAAAAATATATACAGTTTAACAAAGGATATTGTCACTTACACCATCATAAACAAGCGCTTTCCAGGAATGTTCTAACTTCTTCATCAACCTAAATGTAAACAAACAGAAAGATAACAATGAGGATGCAATATCATTCCCACTTGGTGAATTTTCAGAACCTGGTAATTAATTTTGAAATAACAAAAGACCACTTCTCAAAGTTCTTACCTATATGATTGCAGAATGTCGATAATGCCCATAAATAAAAGTAGTTTCTCTCCCTTATGGCTTTTAGCTGGAATGCCTCCCATTCTGTCAATAGCAAAAGAGAAAACAGTTTGTAAGACCAGAAATTTAAAAACCATTTCTCATAAATAGACCAAAAATAAAACTGGACACACTTTAAGAATTCTGGGCTTATTTCCCCATTCATCCTTCTTTTTCTTCTCCTTTTTTTTTTTAAAGTCTTCCTTAGAATCCAAAATGATATACTTCCACACCAAAATTAATAATATCATAGCTGTCAACTCTGAAGAGTTGGATGTGAAGAATCCGATTTAAAATTTATTTTGGCTCGGCGCCTGTGGCTCAATTGGCTAAGGCGCCAGTCACGTACACCTAAGGTGGCAGGTTCGAATCCCCAGCCCTGGCCCACCAAACAACAAGGATGGCTGCAACCAAAAAAAAAGAAAAAAAAAATGGCCAGACGTTGTGGCGGGCGCCTGTGGTCCCAGCTACTTGGGAGGCGGAGGCAGGAGACTCGCTTGAGCCCAGGAGTTGGAGGTTGCTATGAGCTGTGATGCCATGGCACTCTACCCAGGGGGATAGCTTGAG
>CAUYQV010175189.1:0-27215 GCA_963574575.1 Galagoides demidoff
AGGGAATATACAGTTTTCAGCTGCCATGTGGCTATTTCACCAGGATATGAGTTTTATATTATTTTTGTTAATTTTATAATGTTAAACTTTAATAATAACAAATAATTGTTGAGAACTGATTATCAAGAACTGCTTATCAAAGTTTGTGTTGTTGTCAGGCCCCGCCCCCCGAGGCCCCACCCTCCCCCCCAATGGTGTCCTGCTTTACCAATGTTAAAATCTGGTCGCCTTACTTTAAAAAGAAAATCCACAATATACCTGGATTAGCTTGACTAGAACTTAAACATTCAATGAAAATCTTAACAAGAGAAGAACTAACCTCAGAACCTGTTTGCTTTGTAATATGAGAGTTATTATTTGTTGAAGGCTTACTATGTGCCAGCTTCTCTGCCAAGCATTTTATACACATTGCCCCATTCAATTGCTACAACTCTGATGCAAGTATTACTACTCGCGTTTTATTGAAAACTGCAGTTCAGAGCTAGCCAAACCCAGGTCTATTTGATTTCATAGACTGTGCAATACTATTATCATGATGGCCTTATTACTGTCTTACCTAAGGTCAAACTTTCTAGAACATCTAATGGTGACTAATAGGAAGGCTCAGCAAATCTGCCCATTTTCTAAGACTCTATGAATGGCAGACAGAAGTGTGCCCTTTACAGAATTCTCAACTTTGCTTTCCTTGGGAAAATTTGGACATATGGGAAGAGCATAGTAAGTAACATTTAGAAACCACTCTCTCTTCCTGATGTTGATTTGCTTGTGCCCTTGAAAAGCCAGTTTTCATATCTGGCTGCAGTTCCACATCAGCAGAGTGAAGATGATAGCAACTCTCACATGGCAGGGATGTTGTGGGAATGAAATAGATTAAGTACACAAAGCAGCTCTGATCTCCTCAGAGGAAGGTGCCAGATACATGAAATATGGAACTACTATTTGTCCTTGCAGAGGCCACAGCTGACTGAAACTCACAAGAAGCACCTGGGAGACCAGACTTCCTCCACTGCTCTCCAAACTTTCCAAATTTTACCCCTGCAAATAAATTTTGTGATGGCAAGAAGTGGACGAGGCTGTACCCTGCACCTTTACTGTTGACTGGGATTTGAAATAAAGTTAAGTTTGCCTTAAATTCCTAGCAAGGGCATTTGGGTTCTGAAGTGTGAAGTAATATTTCTCCAGCCTGATTTTGAAGGCAGTCCCCCAGTCCTGCACTATTCTAAAGCATTAGTAAAAAAGTGCGTACAAAGAGCTCAATTTTTTCCTGAACAGAAGACAGACCATTTTTAGAGTTCAGGTGGGAGAAACTCTCTAGTTTTCATCTTTCGCATGCTGAGTTTTCCCACCCAGTTTGAGGCTATGCTTTCCCATTAAACGGCTCTTGACATTTACACAGTGTTTTACAATCTTTTCATTATCTAATGTTCACAAGTGCCTTATGAGGGAGGGCCCTGGGTGCTGATAACCATTTTACAGGTGAGGAAACAGTCGCAGAAGTCTAATGACTTCAAGACTATGAGAAACCTTTCCTTTTGAACATGGAACAGGTTCCCACCTCCTCTGCAGGGTCTGTGTGCACAAGCATAACAGGAAGAAGGCTTGGGTTTCTCTTTTAGTGGACTCAGGCTCACATTAAGACCGAAAGGAGCTGTGGTCATCCAGTCCAGACTGTACTTTATAGCAGGAGCCCAGTGACAGGTGACACTCAAGGTCACATGCTTGTGAGAGGCCGTGTGGGGAGGACAGAGGCTCCTCCAATCTGAGACCCGCCTTCCCTCTGCTTGTTGTGATGTGCTAGATCTGAATTCCCTTTTCTTCAGCACTTAGTATATTCAAGGCTTAAGGAACGAATGGCATGAGACGTGGAATCCTCCTCCGGGTGTGAGGTTATCCTTTGGTCCGGGCAAGCTTCCTTAAATGTTGAGAGCAGATCCGTGTCTCTCTGAGGCTCACCTTCCTCCCTGAGGTGCAGGTGGTTGACAGGGCAGCGGTGGGGTTTCCCCACTTCTTCCTGGTGTGTCCCAAAGCTACTTCTGTTTTCCCCTAGCACGAAGGCAGCTTCGCTCAGCCCCGCTGAAAGCCACATGCCCCGAAAACTTAAAGCTAGCCATCCCTCCTGTGCCGAGGTCTACTCCCCTGCCCATGCACCTTACCCACCTTCGGCCCAAACGCCCAACTTCAGTGGTCCGAGTGTCAGCATTTCTAGACAGTGACGGTTCTTTTGGAGGGGATGAGAAAGAAGTGGCAATAAGGAAAACAATAGCCACCCCTTACTCCCGCATCACTGCCAGCAGCCTCCCCCACAGTCATCAGTTCACTGAGGGCTAGCTGTCTGCCAGGCCGGGAGCTAAGTGAGTACTCTGTGTGAATTACCTCAATCCACACTGTGTCTCGCAGCTGAGGCAGGTTACAGATGTCATCCCCACTTTCACACATTTTAAAACTGAGGCACAGAAAGGTAAATTTGCCTGACATCACACAGCTACTCAGACTGGACCCAGAGGCCTTACTTCTTACCACTCTGTCTATGGTGCTGGGGCCACGAGATAAAAAAGGGGCCCCAGACCCTCACCGTTTGTCCCAGGGTATGGGAGCAGGCTAGTCAGATGTGCTGCTGAGGGGGTATGATCAGCTGGCAGTGAAGCTGCCAATCATCAAAGACAGATGTGGACTTCCACTGGAAATCAAAACAAACACCCAACTCTGAATGTAAACAAAACACAGTATTTGTTCAAAAGGAAATCTTGGTAACTAAAAGAGAGGAACCAGGATATTAAAAAACAACGGCAGTCCCAAGGTTTGGTGGCAGTTTTGAAGAAACAGCCAAGCTGGTGGGGCCAGCCCGGCTTGAGCTGAGGGCTCCTGCAGTGAGGAGCTGCTGCCACCCCAACACTGAATGGGTCTGGGACCACGCTGCAAGGCTGCACCAAGTTGTTATACACTTCCCAAAACATCCTAGTAACAGTCTCTCTCGGACAACCTTCTAAGAAATGGATGGGCCTGCCATCAGCTGGTCTTGCTGGCATCAGACTCGGTTTCCCAGGTGGGGATCTTACCAAGAATAGGCCCTATTTAGATGTTGCTACAATGCGATTCAAGAGTGGTTTCCTTTGGTTGGAAACTGATAAAATGGCTGTCTTTGTCATGGCTCAGTCTTGGGTGGGTCTGGACACTGGCCAACTATTCTGAAGACACAGGGGTGATGCAGGCAGGAAAGAAGGCACAGATCTGGGGGCCAGGAGTTCTGATTTGGGTCCCACTGAAGCAGCGACTAGACATTTCCTCATCTCTGAGAAGGTTGGGACTAATGACCTCGGATATTATTTCTAGCTATAACATTTTAAGATTTTAGCTCCCCTGCCACTGAAAAGAAAAAACCCAGAAAGTGGAAACCCAGCTGAGTGGAATTAATGAAAAGCTGAAACTGTGCTGATGTAACACCACGATGGATAGCAAATCACTGATTCACGCCAGAAACCAAAACACTGAGAATTTGTGCACCAGCCTGTGAATCATGTGGAGAATCCTCAAGACCACATTTTGAAAATCCTGAGTTGGGCTCTCTCTCGAGAGAACTACTCACCCTCTGGCTTGGCAGCAAGTTCCTAAGCAGCAGGGCTTGGTGTCCAGACCTGCTTGTGCCTGGCACAAAACCCTGTCCAGGTGCTCAGCCATTTACACGTTCGCAGCTGCCCACTACTTGTATGCACATTTTATTCTCTCTGCACTAGAACTTGACCAAACAGGCATGAGAATTGATGCTTAAGTGGAGAGCACAGTCAGTATACTTAGTCCCACGCACCTTGCACTAACGACAGGATCTTAGGAATAACTAGGAATCTCTTCTAAAGACAGAGGCACTGAGAAGGGTCATATATCAAGTTTAGAATATTGTTACTGTGGACCTGGTTCTCATCAATGTGTTAGCTAAAAAAAACGATCATGGAATCTGCAAAAAAGGGCCAGTGAGAAGTCTTTGGATGACGTCTGCCTCTTAAAAGTGACTACCCAACCTGAAAAAACGGCCAGTTCTATTTCCTCAAATGGTAGTCTTGCTAAAGCAAACAGTTTCACAAAAAATATGTATTTCCTTATGCTGAAAAACCTCACCCACAATTATGATAGCTGTCAAATGTGCCAATCTTTCACTGAGGAGTTCCTATTGCATATTAACTTCAAAAGATTCCAAGGCAGCTTCCAGATTACCTCCTCATTAATCCATTCAAGAATCTTTGTAAACTTATTCATAATTCCTGGGATCATTAGTTACCTAATACTGTTTTGCCTTTAAATTCTGCAATAACTATATGCACATTATTTTGTGGTTACTTATACCATCTTGGGAATGGGGTCCTTCACGTCTAATGTTCAAGCCCTATACTCTTCCAATGAATCTTACTTTCAGTATCTTTTTTTCCCCTTACATTCTATGTCCAATACCTGTATGTGAAAATATTTCTAACCTTTTCAGTTTTGTATCAGCTCTCTTATAATACAGCTATAACTTTCACATGCTAGAAAAAGGTTTGTTTTTTAGCTCAAATCAAAGACTTCAAAAAAAATAATATTTACTTCAATCTGCCAAGAAATGAGACTATAAAATATTCTAGTTATTTGTGAAAAACCTATAACATTTTTTAAGCCAGAATAATCTTGAAGGTCTCCTAAAAAGAATACAGCTATATGAATCAAAAGAATAAACATACTACATTAGATTTCAATTGTGTATTTATAAATTGGTAACTATATTCATTCAGTAATTACATTTCAATTGATAATTTCTAATTTTGGTTTCTTTCTCTTTCTCGTCATATCTTTTTAGCCACATTTTTCTTTCTACATTTATAATATGCATGCATATAGCTTTAAAAAATTCAATAAAAGTGAATAAAATGTGAAGTAAAAGTATCTCTCCCTTCTCTACAAATCCACAATCACAGTCCTCAGAGAAAACTACTCTTAGGTTTTTGTGCATGCTTCAAGAAATCCCCTACATACCCACAATGTATTTATATGTATGTACATTTGTATGTATGTACAGATTATATACACAAACTGACAAGTACATACACATGAGACTGGACAATCAAGTTTGAGAACTCATCCTAGAATCAGTGCCTTGAAGGGTGGACCAAGTGCTGGCTTTGGTACAAAGCTTCCGGAGAGGAGTACTCTGAGGATGACTGTAGCTGACAGTCACAATGAGGGACATAGCACTTTTCCTAGGATGAGTTTGTGAACTTAACTGTCCAGTCTCATGTATATAAACACACACACATAATGCCTATTTCCACTCAAAAAGGGATCTGCTAAAATATATTTTGTTGCACCTTGCACATCTAGTAATTTATTTGGAGAATCATTTCCTATTGGCACATATGGGTTTGCTTCATTTAAATAAAAAGCTACTTAATGTTCTATTTTTTAGGCATCCAGAATTCAATTAATCAATACCATATCAATAAACATTTAAGTAGCTTCCTGTCCCCCCTTTTTAATGAGGTATAATTAATACACAATAAATTGCACATTGAAAATGCATAATTTAATAAGTTTGTCATATGTTGACATCTGTGCGACCAACATCACCACAATCAAGACAGTGAAGGTATAAATCACCCCTAAATCTTCCTTGCGCCCTTTGCCAGTCCTCTGCTGTGCCATCTTTGGCCCCCAAATCCCCATGACCAGGCAACGACTGAGCTATTTTCTGCCTCCCTGGGTCAATTCGCATCATAAAGAATTTTATTTAAAAGAAATCACATATGATATGCTTGTTTTTGTTTTGTTTTGTTTTTTGGGGGGGCCCTCTGGCTTCTTGCTGCTTCTATCAATAGTTCGTTCCTTTTTTTTTCCTGCTGAGTAGCATTACAGTCTATGAATATGCAATGAATGCTCATTCATTCAGGAGGACATCTGGATTATTTCCAGTTTTAAACTATTACAAATTAAACTGCTATGAACATTGTGTAGTAGAAGGCTTTGTGTTGACATCTGCTTCCAGTGCCCTAGAATACATACACAGGAGTGGGTCATGTGGTAGGTATGTTTAAATTTTGGAGAAACTTTTTAACTGCTTTCCAAAGTGGTCATACTATTTTACATTCCCATCATCAGTGTTAAGACAATTGGAGACACGATATCCTTGCCAACACTTGGTATGGTCAGTCTTTTTTTTGTTATTACTTTTTTTAAAAAATTAAGTCATTCTAACAGGTGTGAAGTTCTATTTTATTACAGTTTTCATCTACATTTTCCTAATGACTAAAGAGGCTGAGCATTGCTAAACACACCTATATATTTTCTTTTAAATGTCTGCTCACTTCAGTAACTTTTATTCATTTCTGCTGTGTTTTCAAATTTTTTTTCCATTTTGGGGGCTATTTTCTTTTTCTTTCTTTTTTTGACACAGAGTCTCACTATGTAGCCCTTGTTAAAGAGCTATGACATCACAGCTCACAGCAACCTCAAACTCTTGGGCTTAAGCAATTCTCTTTGCCTCAGCCTCACAAGTAGCTGGGAATATAGGTGCCCGCCATAACACCTGGCTATTTTTTTTTGTTGTTGCAGATGTCATTGTTGTTTAGCTGGCCCCAGCCAGGTTCGGACCTGCCAGCCTCGGTGTATGTGGCCAGTGCCCTAACTACTGAACTACAGGCACCAAGCCTGGATTATTTTCTTATTACTGAGTTTTGAAAGTTCTTTTGGATATAAGCCCTTCATTAGATGTGTGATTTGAAATCACATTTCCCAGTCTGTCATTTGGCCTTTCATTCTCCTAGAAGTATCTTTTGAAAACCAGAAGTTTTTAATTTTGATGAAATCTAAATTATAACATTTTTAATGGGTTGCTCTTTTGGTGTCAGTCTTTGCCCAAACCAATGTCACAGTTTCTCCTATGTTTTCTTCTAGGATTTCTATAAGTTTATATATATGACTCATTCTGAGCTAATTTTTATTTTTATTTTTTTTCCAGACAGTCTTACTATGTCACCCTTGGTAGAGTGCTATAGTGTCACAGCTCACAGCAACCTCAAACTCTTGGGCTTAAGTGATTCTCTTGCCTCAGCCTCTCAAGTAGCTAGCACTACAGCCACCCACCACAACACCTGGCTATTTATTTTCGTTGTAGTTGTCATTGTTGTTTAGCTGGCCTGGGCCAGGTTTGAACCCACCAGCCCCGGTGTATATGGCTGGAGCCCTAGCCACTGAGCTACAGGCACCGAGCCTGAGTTAATTTTTAAATATGCAATGAGATATGGTTCAAAGTTTAGTTTCTGACTATATGAATATTCAACTGTTACAGAACCATTTTTTGAAAAGGCTAACATTTTCTCAGAATATTTGTGGAAAACTACAGAACTGTTTTTTCACATTTTGTAAAACTATCTGCCTCTAAGTGGGTCTGATTCTGGACTCTACTCTGTTCCCCTGATCTGTTTAACTGCTGTCTATCTTACCACACTGCCTTGGGTACTATAGCTTCAGAACTCTTGAAGTTAGGTAGAATGAGTTCTTTAACTCTGTCCTTTTTCAAAGTTATTTTGGCTGCTTCATTCCATATGAATTTCAGAATAATCTTTTTCCTTTTGAGATAGAGTCTCACTCTGTTGCCCCAGGTTAGAATGCCATGGCGGCAGCCAACCTCACTAGACTCAAGCAATCTTCTTGCTTCAGTCTCTTGAGTAGCTGGGACTACAGGAATCCGCCACCATACCCTGCTAATTTTTTTCTATTTTTAGTCAGGACAGAGACTAGCTCTTTCTCAGGCTGGTCTTGAACTCCTGAGCTCAAGTGATCCATCCTCCTAGGCCTTCCAGAGTGCTAGGTATGAACCACCATGCCTAGTGAAATTTCAGAATAATCTTGTTAATAGCTGAAAAAAACAAAAACAAAAACAAAAGAAAAGAAGGACCCCTGCTGGGATTTTTGTTCCGGTTTCTTTGAATCAACAGATCAATTTGGTGAGAACTGCTATCTTAAGTACCTATACTGAGTCTGCTGACTCTTGAACATGGTGTACCTCTGCATTTTACTTAGCTCTTCTTTGATTTTTCTCAGTGATATTTCATAGTATTCAGAATACAGTTCTTGCTTATCTTTTTGTTAGAAATATCCATAGGTATTTCATATTTTGACATTATAAATGATATTTAAAAATTTTCAATTTCTGTTTGTTGCTAGTATATAGAAATATTGTTTATTGATCTTGTATTCTGCAAATTTGTTAAACTCACTTATTAGTTCTAGTAGCTTATTTTTTAATAGAATTTAATTAAATTTTTGGCACAGATGATCGTGTCATCTGCAAGTTTTACTACTTCCTACCTAATGGATGCCTTTATTGCATTTCTTGCTTTATTATACTTGTTTGAGCCCCTAGTACAATGTTAAATCAAAGTGGTCAGAGTAGACATCCTCGCTTTGCTTCCTTAAAAGGGACCCGCTTTCAGTTTTTCACCATGAAGCATGATGTTAACTATAGGTTTTTCATAGATGCCATTATTAGATTTAAGAAGCTTCTTTCTATTCTTAGTTTGTTGACAGTTTTTTTTTTTTTAAACCAAGAATCAATACTGGATTTTACCAAATGCCTTTTCTACATCTATTGAGATAATCATATGATTTTTCTTTTTTGGGGTCTGTTAACATGGTGAATTATGCTAATCAGTTTTTATCGTTGAATCAACCTTACATTATTGGCATAAACCTCATGTGGTCATAATGCATTATCTATTTAACACGTATTTAGATTCTACCTGCTAAAGTTTTGTTTAGAATTTTTGCATCTGTGTTTAGGAAGGGTATCGGTTTGCAGTTTTCTTTTCCTGTAATAGCTGCCTGGCTTTGGCATCAGGGTCATGGGTAGCATTTTCTGCCCCTTTAGTTCTCTGTCAGAGTTTGTACAGAATTGGTCTTACTTCTTCCTTAAACATTTGGTAGAATTTATCATAAAGCCAGATGTCTGAGCCTTAAAACTGTATAATCCCATCTCTCCCCTCATAGCCTTTGTGCTATGTGACATTTTACTTCCACATATGATATGAACATTGTTACTGCTGGTTGAAAAAAATCAATGATTGAAAAGGTTAAAATAGTAAGAAAGCATGTCTTTATATAGGCCCATGTAGTTAGCATTTACGATTCTCCTTATTTCTCTGTGTAGGACCAGGTTTGCATTTGGTATCGTTTTCTTTCTTCTTGAGGATTTCCTTTAAGGTTTCTTACAATGCAGGTTTGCAGGTGATGAATTCTTCCATGTCTGGGTAAGTGAGAAAATTCTTTATCTCTTCCTTTTTTATAAAAAAATATTTTTGGTCAGTATAGAATACAGATCGATGGGGTTTTATTCTTTCGGTACCTTAAAGATTTTACTTCACTGTCTTCTACCTTGTATTATTTTTTGAGAAATCTGCTTTCAAGTTTTAATTTGTTGTTTTCTATGTAATGTGTCTTTCCCCCCTCTGGTTGCT
Organism: Galagoides demidoff; assembly: GCA_963574575.1. NCBI lineage: Eukaryota > Metazoa > Chordata > Mammalia > Primates > Galagidae > Galagoides > Galagoides demidoff. The sequence goes on from CAUYQV010175189.1 coordinate 9,474, forward strand.
TTTAAGGTTTTCTCCTTATTTACACTTTTAAGCAATTTGATTATAACAGGCCCTTGATGTAGGGTTTTTTTGTTTGTTTGTTTCTTTTGGGGGGGGTGGGTCACTGAATTTGGATCTGTGGGTTCCTAACTTTCATCAAATTTGGAAAAATTTCAGCCATTATGTCTTTAAATGATTTTTTAGTCTCCTCTTTTCTTTAACCTCTCTTTTGGAGACTTAACATATATATCTGACCCCTTCATAATGTCCCCCAGTTCACTGATGCTCTGTTCATTCTTTGGTCTTTTTTTTCTTGTTTCATTTTAGTGTTTATTGCTTTATTATCCAGTTCATTAGTCTTGTTTTTTGCAATGTCTAAACTGCCATTAATCTCATGCAGTGTGTGCTTTGTCTTTTAAAAAATTTCTGCTACTGTGGATTTCATCTCTGTAAGTTTAATTTGAATCTTTAAAATACATGTCTGTGTGTATTTATATGTCTCTGTGTGTATATATACGTGTGTGTTTCTTTTTAGAGACAGGGTCTCACTCTGTCACTCAGGCTGGTATGATCATAGCTCACTGCAGGCTTTAACTCCTGGGATCAAGTGATTCTCCTGCCTCAGCCTCCCAAGTACCTGGGACTATAGGCATGTGTCACCACACCTGGCTAATTTTTCTATGCTTTGTAGAGACAGAGTCTTGCCATGTTGCTCAGGCTGCTCTTGAACTCTTGGCCTCAAGTGATCCTCCTACTTCAGCCTCCCAAAGTGCAGGCATGAGCTATCATGCCAAGCCTGCACAGTAATTTATTAGAAGCTAGACAATGTGCTGTTTACTTTCATCATAAACACTTTTGTGTTTTTTCTAAGATGTGGCTAAATTAATTGAAAAAAGTTTTGCTCTTTTGGATTTTATTTTCAAGTTTTATTCAGATGGACTAGAGCTGTGTTTGATCTATGGTTTTCTCCATACTACTGAAGTATGACTTTAAAATCTCTGAATTTAATTTTTTTCTTTCCTTTCTGGCTATTGAGAACGGGCCCTACTGCCTGCGTGAGTGCGAGGCGCTGATCTCTCTGCTCTCCTAGATGCTTCTTTCCTTGGCTTTGGGTAGTTTCCTCCCATGCATGTGCTCAGTAGCAGTCAGCCAGCCAGGGGAGGCCTACTCAGATTTCCAGCCTTCTCTCTCTGCATGTTTCTCTACTTTAGTCTCACTGCCACGGCTTCCCATGACTCCTAACTATGTCTCTTCCACTCAAGGAGACCTCAGTGCGCTGCCTAGGTCCCCTCCTTGTACCTTGTCCTGGAATCTCTCTCCAGGGGTAAGTTGGAGCAATCACAGGACTCATCTATTTCTTGACTTCAAAGACCATTGCTTTTTCATATCTGATGTCAAGGTCACGAGTATTGCTGTTATTTCATGTATTTTTTTCATTTTTTGTTGTTATTTCAGGTGAGAGGTTAAGTGTGGTCCTTATTATTTCACCTTGAGAAGCTTTTAGATGTTGGCTGATATAACAGATGCTGCAATAAACGTCACCATATACACATCTTTGGTTCTATGTGTGGATCTCATATGTGTTGAATAAATTATTTATTATTGTTATATGTAGTAGTAAAGGGTAGGTACGTTTTAAATGCAAATGATTTTGCCAAATTCCTGCCAAAAAGGTTTAATGGCATACTCCTATGCTTTTTGAAAATGGCTAGTTCCCCATATACTCTACAACACTGAGTATTATGAAAAGTGTACATCTCTCCCAATTTGATAGGCAGAAGTTATTTTATTTTCATTTCTTTTGTAAGGTTAAACATCATATTCTTTTTGTTATTTTTTAAAATAGAGATGGAATTTCACTGTATTGCCAGGCTGGTCTTGAATTCCTGGGCCCAAGTGATCCTTCCTGCCCTGGCCTCCAAAAGTCCTAAGATTACATACACAACCTACCGGGCCCAGCCCAGCATCTCATCTTCTTACTGGTAACTGGTGGTGCTTTTTCTGGAAGTCTCTTTGTCCTCTGATTTTGTAGAAAATTGATTTGTCCTTTTAATATTGATTTGTAAGATTTTGTGCCCGCCACAATGCCTGGATTTTTTTTTTTTTTTTGAGATAGAGCATCACTAAGTTCCCCTCTATAGAGTGCTGTAGCATCACAGCTCACAGCAACCTCCAGCACTTCGGCTTAGGTGATTATCTTGCCTTGGCCTCCTGAGTAGCTGGGACTACAGGTGCCCACCATAACGCCTGGCTATTTTTTTGTAGTTTGGTTGGGGCCAGGTTTGAACCCACCACCCTCGGTACATGGGGCTGGCACCCTACTCACTGAGCCACATGAGGTGCTGCTCCCATGCCTGGATATTTTTTAGAGATAGGTCTCACTTTTTCTTAGGCTGGTTTGAACTCCTGAGCTCAAACAATCCACCTGCCTGGGCCTCCTATAGTTTTACAGCCTGTGCCCAGCCTGGCTTTTGCATATTTTCAGATGCAAATATCTCCATGATATTAACAAGAGTTTGTACCTTAAATTCATAATTAATAAACATCCTAGTCTTTTTCTATAAACTAGAATTAGGTAACAGTGTTGCTACACTGAGTTCACATTAACTATACTGATCAAGGTCTCTGATGAGCAACTATCTTTGGTTAACAAAACATGGAAGATAAAAATTATAATGTATAAATGCAGTTTGGTAGGGAAGAATTTCAATGCTTGGAGGAGTGTAGCGGTATTTAAAAAAGGCATCTTTTGGGAACCATAGCTTTAAATAATTGTCTTATTTTTCCCAGGATGGAATCATCTTTTAGGTTTGCTGGGAAGGTGGAGGGCTGATGTGAAATCAAAAACAGTGGTTATTCTAAGACATGCTGGCTAGTCATAACACAGTTCCTAAAGTCTGAGGCTTCCCCTGAAAATCCCAGCTTCCTCTCCTCCCTTGGATGACCAATGCACTTAACTGCCAGTGTCATAATACTTACAATAGACTATGTACCTTATATACTTTCTTTATATTGTTGCCTAATTGTTTTCTGTAAGTTCTATTTCCAGGAAGGCAGCTGGCTGTTTGAGAGTAAGGCCTTGGACTATATGCTTTCTCCAACTTTAAGCTTATATGATAAGCTGAGTTGTACTGAGTTGTACAGTAGTGCTGTACTGAGCTTGAGTGCATGCTGTTGAAGGGAGAAACTACCTCAGATCAGGAGATAAGAATCGAAGATGAAGTCACCCTTGTTTGCCTGGGGATGGCATTTGTCATCATCAAGCATTTGGCAAGAATAAGGCTACCAACAATGGAAAATAAATGTGGAAGTCCAAATGGAAGACTCTTCCAGGAACTGCAGAAAAGGTCACACTTTATCTTAACACCGAGTTCTCCTACTACAGTTATATTGAGTAGATCACCAGGGGACTTAAAATTGCAAATTCTCACATAGCCATTGGGGAAAGAAACTAACCTTCAGCAAGGGTCTATTGCATGTGATCCCGAAGGAGGAGGAAGCTAACATTTACTGCCCACCATGTACCCAACAGTGCACTAATAAGCACTTTTCCTGAATTAGCTAACTGAATGTTCACAAGCCCAGGAGGGAGATTCTATTATTTCCATTTTACAGACCAGAACACTGACATTTTGGCATGCACAATTACTTAACTAATACAAGAAGGCAGCATGATTTGAAAGCCCAGTCTGTAATTATGCTCCATTGCATCTTATTCATCCTCAGAACAACCCAAATACAAGGTGTCCCACATTGCTGATGTGGAAACTTGGCTCTGGGCTAAGGAACTGCCTAAGGCCCACCCAGGCCTTCCCACCCCTAAAGCTCATATGCTACCCAGCTGGGAGCCTCACATTTCCTCCTTCTCTTTAATCCCAGTCCTGTCCCTCTATCCCTGTAACTGCCCTTCCATCTGTTTCCAACACATACATGAAACAAAGAAAGAAAAAGACTGTAGTCATAAAAGACAGTGATGAAGAAACACACTATGCATTGTTCATTTTCTGTGTCTGCCTGGCTCACCTGAGTCTGTGCTTCATTCTGTCTTCCGTGTGAGTCTAGTTACATCTCTGAGGCCCTTATTGAATCCCACCTCCCTCAGTGGAATCAGCTGCCCTTGCCCCACCCCTACATCCACTTTGCTTACTTCTCTGCTCTCCTAGGACTTTCCATGCCTTGCCCATCTCCCTATCTGGACACCGTCCAGTATCTTACATAATTTGCTGTATTGCCCACAGCTAGCGCACTGCACAGGCGCGGTACACAATGAATGAACTGTAGGAAGCCTGCAGGTCCCTAAACAGCACTGCCCCACTTTCAGAGGCGTACAAAAGAGAGCACTAAGTGGACCGCCATCAGCTGGCTTGATTGTTTTCAGGGAGTAGTCAAGTGCCTAAAAACACAAGGCTCCTTGAAAGGTAACTGCAAACCTAAAAAGCACATTATTGATTTATGGGATTTGTATAAGCTTTTAACAGCAGGGTGGCATTGGCCTGCATCTTAGATACCCACTTAGGCATTAAAGACTTTCCTTCTAGTGGCTAAATGAGTTTGAACAAATCATCTCCTACATCCATCCAACCCACATCCCTGCATATTTGCAACCCTATTTGATTACCGGTCTTTGAATACCACATGCCAATCTTTTTCACTTTCCATTATTCTAAATAACTATCCTGGAAACATACAGCCTAGAGTTGCTCACACAGGGCTGCCCAGGAGGTCTTGGTTAATTGGAAGATAAGAGTAAACAAGCATCAGTAGCTTTCTGCTACTACCTGGTTATAAAGGCTGGTAGAGTGAATCTCAGAGCTATCAGTTTGGCTCTCTTTGCTTTTTCATTTTGTTCTACAAAGCCAATTTCTCTTATCTGTTGAGAAAAGAGAAGTAAAATTTGGGTAATCTTCCCCCCTTCTTTGTCACCAGGCTGAACAGTGGCACACTTTGTCCATGGAGAACATGGGGTATAAGGAAATTATCGGGGCATATGTAATACATATGTTGGGGTGAAAGGTGGATGGAGAAGAAAAGTTACAGATGAGCAGTTTTTTTTAAAAGAGACAGATTTTGTTCTGTCACCCAAGTTGGGGTGCAGAGGCCTGATCATAGTTCACTGCTGCACCAAACTCTTGGGCTCAAGTAATCCTCCTGCCTTAGTCTATCAAGTAATTGGGACTACAGAAGCATCCCACCACACTCAGCTAATTAAAAAAAAAAATTTTTTTTGGGCGGTGCCTGTGGCTCAAACCCGGTGGTGGCGGGTTTGAGCCCAGCCCCAGTCAAAAACTGCAAAAAAAAAAAAAAAAAAAAAAAAAAAAATATATATATATATATATATATATATTTTGTTGTTGTTGTTGTTGTTTATTTTTTAGAGACAGGGCCTTGCTATGTTGTCCAGGCTGGTCTCAAGCAATCTTCCAGCCTCAGCTACATAAAGTGCTGGAATTACAAGCATGAGCCATTGCAACCTGCCAGGATAAGTGATCTTAAGGACACTTTTCCTTTGCTTCTGTGTGTATTGTTTATTTGGAAATTGACACCAAAAAGGCGTAGCTGGCAAGTGGTGAGGTCCTTCTCTGTCTAAGAGTTACCCAGAGTAAGGCCTGTCATCGAATACAAATTTGGAGCTTGCAGCTGTATTCAGATTTGGCACACAGGCCCTGACTACTGCTTTAAAGTGTTTTCCACATGCCATTTGGAAAACTGGGATCATTCTACGACAGTAAGTGAATCCAACTATTAACTTTTTCTCCCTGTGATTGCCTTTTTCAGAGCTGCCTCTTCCTACCTTTAGGATCTCATCCCTAATCTCTCCTCTCCTACAGCTGAACCTGCCTCCTTGTTTCGTGCTCACCGAGTGCGCTCCAGCCCTGGGCCTTTGCCCGTGCTGATCTCTTTCCTCTGTACTTACTGAGCTTCCTCTGCGCTCTATCCACACCGGTTCCTTCTAGTCCAGCTGAAAGGCCATGTCCTCTGAGAGGCTTTTCCTGACCACCCTTTTCTAACAGGCCCCTCACCCTTTATCACACCAGCCAGCTATCTCTAGCTCACCCCACCCCATTCCTGCCACTGGGCAGAAAGCACATTCCATACAGATCTCTTTCTTGCCTTTTGCCTCCAGCCAGCCTGCCACCCTTGTTCTGGTGATACTTGGATGCAACATGGATTTATAAAAAGCTTTCTGTTAACCCCACATAATTCAAGAAATTATACTTAAAAACCACTTCTCAAATATCTGAAATGTTATTTTAATGTTTCTATTTCAGTTTGCTTCCTAAAATATAAGAAATAATTTTTTTTGAAAAGCATAGAACAGAGAAATTAAGGTTTATTAAAAGGTTTAAAGAATTCATTAAAGTTTTTATTATTCCTTCTGTGACTCTATCTTATTCTCAAGAAATACATTGATTTCTTGATTCTATTTCACCATTTAGGCTCACATGAATTATTCCAAATTTCTTAATTTCCAAGCAACACATTAAATTCTTCAGATTTCTTCCAAAATAGTGAAGGGGAAATCCCTGATGATTTCAGCTGACAATTCCTTCATCAGGACAAGACTTTAAAATGCTAATCACCAGAAAAGTTTCAATTTACAAGAAACAAAGGGGAAACGCTGCCCTATTGCACAATTTACCATGAATAAAGCATGATTTATTAATTGAATGGCATACTCATGCTGACAACTTTAGCGAGAATTTCTAGTGACATAAACTATGTTAGAGCAAATGAAATGTTTTCAATTTCCATGTTTTGAAAGTCCAAGGTGAATGTAAGATTCTCTTCTTTGAAGATTTTATAGGAAAAGTAAACACTAATGTATGCATTTTTTTTCCAGACTTCTGCAAAGATTCTAAGTTTTAAATGAAATAAAGGCCCAAGCAGAGAGCATTCTTATTTGATGTCTACTTCCATCCAGTATTGAGAAGAGTGGTTTTCCTCATGGTTTGCATTATTTGGTAGAAGAAAGGAATTAAGTGGTTCTGCTTCTCGCTGTGGGTGCATGGATCAAAGTCCTGTGCTAGTGGGCAAGAGCAAATGCCTCAGCAGGGTCCCTGGAACAAAATCTTCTCCCAAGTTACACAAAGAGACTTCGAAAGCAGCGATTACCGCTGTGTAACTTTGATCCCCAATTTATCTGATAAAAACCAATCAAGTTTCAGTTGTAGTAATTATCTGACATATGAAAAGTGAGATCACCATTAGCACTGGGTTTTTCCCCTTATATACATTCACCAGTAAACCATATTCTTTATTAATGTTTTATTACAAGTGTTCACATACATAAGGCATTTCATAAACATATCTTGTTAATTGTTACATTGTGATTCAGCAGCAAGTATGATGCAAACATTACACTCTTCAATAAACGAACAGGGGGAAAAAAGAGGTCCAGGAGGCTGAAACAGATCACAGGAGACTGAAACAGATCACAGGAGACTAGGTCCCAGGGTCAGCCTAAACCTTTGTTCCCATTTGATCTTGAGCATTAGTAGAATGGTGTTGGCTAAGAGAGAAAGAAAATACTGGAAAATGGACAAGATACTTGTAGGTATATACAAGATGTATGAAAGGGGCTTAAAAGTAGCTGGGGATTTAAATGTAGTCGTGGAAAACTATGACATTGGTCTTTATTCTGAAAACCATACTGGACACACAAAACAAAAAGCTATCACCCACTTCCCTTTTCCCTAATAGCAATCTCTATCACTGATTGGGCGTTCATATGCTAGGCACTGTTCCCAGCATTTGCCACACATTATTTCTTTTAATCCCCAAGACAATCCTATAATGATCCAACCCTCATTTTAGAGATGAAAAAACTAAGGAGCAAAAAGGTTAAATCACTTGCCCCAAATCTCACAGCTGCTAGGCTGGGGATGGAATTCTCTTCTGTCTGACTCCAGTCTGAGTTACACATTTTCTCTATTTTGACATTTTGGAGCCAGTGTCCCCAGGTGCCCTTCAGGATCCCAGCAAAATGTTTCAAGGATTTTCCAATGCTTTAATCTCACTAATTGCACAAATGATTAGAGTTTCCCAACACAAAGATACCCTCTATTGCTTCTATTGAATTACACCTCACTCTGCTTCAGTGTCTTCAATTTATCTAGGAGGGTCCCACCTATTAGAGTAGAAATGAGTAAGAAATCGGCTTCTAGCCCATGTGTTTTATGATCTTTTTGAGGTTCTCACAGCAGAGCCCTAACATTTCCTTCTTAAAAACCTTCTGACCACAGACTGGTGCTTCTTGTTTTGACAGTCCAATCTTATTAGATCATGCTGTAGCTGAGTACCTCGCCTAACATTCTGAAATTTCAGACCTACTGAAGCTACTACAAATTTTTCAATTGAGAAGTCCACGACCTCATGCGAAACTGGAGTCGTGGGAATTTGAACCAATCAATAAAATGTTTCTATGGTAAATTGAGACAACGATGACAATGAAATGAATGACTAATATTCACAAAGGACTTTTTAATCCAAAGCTCCCAAAGTGTTTAATGAATTTCTGCACATGGATTAAAGTTCCACAGACTAATAACTATGCTCTCTGCTTTCATGACTCAATTCTTTCATGGACTGCTGCACACTGGCCCCATGTTATCATGCTCAAATTGCCCTCAGGTGGCTGGCAGGTGGTGAGAGAAAGGCATTTTCCTTTCATGTATGCAATAAAGAAAGTACAAGAAGGGAAGAATCTGCGCTAAGGCAGATTTCGCCAACTGAGGCACACTCACTTGAACGGGGGCTGTAGCGCTTGGTGGGGGTGGGGAGCATGTAGCCTGAAAGGGGAAAGCAAAACTCTTCTCAATCAAAGAAATCTGCAAATACTTTGGACACTTTACCTTTGTATCCTGTGGCCCCATGACTCAGTTTTCAACTCTGTATAAGTGAAACAGGTATCTTATTTCCCACCCCCAAGCCCCAATCTTCAAGCTCCTTTCCCCAGATACCCCAGCCAACCTCAAATCTCTCAGCAGCCAAAAGTAGGTGACTAAGGATGAGGCCAGAGAGTGGAACTCTGGGTTACTGTTTAGCCTGTACTGCTGGTAGTAACCAGAACAGCTTAAAGTGCTACCATGGAAAAGGTCAAAGGAAAGAGACTTCTCTGACTCAGGAAAACCATCAGGTGAGGATAATTTTCAATTGCACGATTTTTGATGAAATGACAGAAAGCCTGTTTTAATTAGGATTTTTCATCTTAAATCAGAGAGCAAAGGCCTGAGACTCAGTGTGGAGAGTCTTGCTAACAGTAGGTCAGGGAGTGTAATAAGAATTTTCATTTTTCATTTGGGATTATATTGTAGAGAAAATGGTATCAGGCTTTGAGGAAGACTTATAAGCTCCTGTCCCGTGCTTCTAAGGCTAGGAAACAAAAAAGAACAGAGGAAGTGGGCCAGGCAGGTACTACCGCAAAGTGTCGGGCTCAGGAGGCACTACCACCCTACCCAGGCAGACTACTTCCACACACAGGTGGCAGGGGGGTAGTGGTGTCAGATTTAGCATCTTTAAAAAAAGAAATTGGAAACGCAGGTTTTTATTAGAAGCTCCCCCCAATTTTTGTATGTTGTGACTAACTATGTGGGCCAAACCAAACAACATCTGTGGGTTAGATCCAGCTCCCAGGGTGCTGGTGTCTGAGCTCTGTGACCACAGGAATGGTTTTTAACCCTTAAGCGGCTGAAAGGAAACAAACAACTGAGCATTACTCCAGGGAGTTATGCTATGGCTTGGTCGGGAGGCCCATTATAACTCTACTTTGTGGGGTTTTAGAGATAGGTCCGAGAAGCTGATACGTGTCTCCCACGAACAGTATCAAGTCAACAACCCTGTAGCTTCCTGTCTGAAGCTGGTAGATATCATGAGATCTCCTGGGTACGTTAGGGAGGTGCTCAGTGAGCGTCATGTTCAGCGGCTTCACAGTGATGTGTGATCAACTGACTCTGAACTCAATCAAGCATCTAATTTTAAAAACGAAGGGTTTGGGCAGCGCCTGTGGCTGGCTCAAAGGAGTAGGGCGCTGGCCCCACTTACTGGAGGTGGTGGGTGACTTTTCACCTGGCCCTGGTGAAAAACTGCAAAAAAAAAAACACAAGGGTTTGTTCTTTGCTGCCACTGCAGACCTAAGAGCCCAAGGAATGTATCAACCAGGGTCTTCCAACTGGCAGCTCAACAGGGTGGATGGAAGAGTTCAGCTAGAGATAAAAGAATCATATTCCCCTTCTGATCTGACAACACATTAGGAACAGAGACTCCATGAGGGCTGGCTGGCTGCCTACCTTCCTTATCTTAAACTAGGCATCTCGCCACACACCATGCTTTCAGCTATCTTCCCAGACTGCCCCTGGAAGAGTTTTAAACAAAGCCATTGCACATGTGATGGGGGGGGGGTGCTACTATTTTAAAGAATACAAAGTTCCCTGTCTTTGCCTACAAGGTTTGAAATTGCCTATGACTACCCACTGTGTCTACCAGGGACCAGGTATCCTGAACATTAAAGAGAGGAGGAGACATGCTGGGCTCTTCCCTCCAGGTTAAGTGAAAGGAAAGCTGACTTTTGAGTGATTTACATGGGAGATGGTGAAATCAGTCCTCACTAGCCAGCGGCTTCCATCTGAACACACTGTTTTATCCACTGGTGGAATACAATAATAGCACTAATACTTAACCTTTGTAAATTGCTTATTACACATATGCCAGGTACATTTCTAAGCATAGTTACATGCACTAACCTAGCACTCCTCGTATAAGCCCAAGGATATAGATACTATCATTATTCTTATTTTATACAGATGTGGAAATTTAACCACAGAGAGGTTAAGTATTTTGCCCAAGGTCACACAGATAGGAATTATTGAAACAGGAATTCAAGCCTACACACTTTAATTCAGGGCCTGTGTTTTTAACCATTATGCTAGATGACCTCTCAAAATGAAGACTGGATGTCAAGGTAAAGAACACAATGTGAGACTGGGCTAATCACTGTTTGTATGAAGGCTTGGGAATTTTTTGTTCTGATGGTGAGGGGAAAAGAAATTTGCTATTTTTACATTTTATGCAGGTCTCTTAAAGGAGTTATTCACTCAGGAAAAAAAAAATCTAAGAAATTTCAGTGTACATGACACATTTGACTGAATATTTATTAAAGTGGAGTTGCATCTTATCCTTTTGACCATACTCAGTGGGTGGGGAAGGAGTGAGGGAGAGAGAGGTAGGGAGGGAGGGAAAGAAGAGGAGTGGGGTGGGGAGGGGGGATTTAAACTGGGCAGTGAGGTCCAAGATGGGAGGATGGGAGGCAGAGAAGAGTTATTGCTCAGTGGTTTATTTTGTTTTTTTAAAACCAGAAACTTATTCCATGTCATGCCCTGTGATCCTAATTCCCTCACTACTGACTTTCGAGTCTGGCTTTTGGAGCTAATCTTGTGTAGGATACTCCAAGAGCACCCTATATTAACGCTTATACCTATTCAGTTATTGCTTTGTTATTTTTGCTTAACAGTTGTTTTTTTTTTTTGAGACAGAGCCTCAAGCTATCCCCCTGGGTAGAGTGCCATGGCTTCAATGCTCACAGCAACCTTCAACTCCTGGGCTCAAGCGAGTCTCCTGCCTCCGCCTCCCAAGTAGCTGGGACCACAGGCGCCCGCCACAATGCCCAACTATTTTTTTTTGGTTGCAGCCATTATTGTTGTTTGGCGGGTCCAGGCTGGATTTGAACCCACCACCTTAGGTGTATGTGGCTGGTGTTTTAGCCGCTTGAGCCACAGGCGCCGAGCTAACAGCTGTTTTAATAGGGCTCTTCACTGGACATAAGCTCTGTGAAGGCAGGGCTTGAGCTCTACCAATGACTGACACAGGGAACCTCAACACGCAGCAGATAAAAAATTTATCATCAGACTATGAAAAAAAAATATTATACTACATGTAGGTCTGTGAGTGCTTCTCAACTCCTCATCTAGGTAAGCATGCCCTCTAACCTTCATCCTGGGGGTCTGTTTCTCTTTAACTATACAGTCCCTGGTGAGCGACTGCAGTAGGATTTCTTTAGCATTGGAAAGAATGCTGGTTTTTGGCCTGCACAAGAAATACTTCACATGTATCTTAGGGCCATGTTATAAAAACTTTGAGGCCTGGCACGGTGGCTCACACCTGTGATCCTAGCACTCTGGGGGGGTGAGGCGGGTGGACTGTTTAGCTCAGGAATTCGAGACCAGCCTGAGCAAGAGTGAGACCTTGTCTCTAAAAATAGCCAGGTGCTGTGGCCAGTGCCTGTAGTGCCAGCTACTTGGGAGGATGGGGCAAGAGGATCACTAAAGCCCAAGAGTTCGAGGCTGCTGCGAGCTATGATGTCATAGCACTCTACCGGGGCAATAAAGTGAGACTGTCTCAAAAGAAAAAAAAATTTTTTTTATGTCTTGCAGTGAAATTTTACATCGTGAGAGTGATAAGGAAGCTGAGACCAACTGAGGGAACAGCAATTCTTCCCTGTCATCTCAGGTTCGGTGTGGGACTGTTGGATAGCAATACCTGCACTGTTTAAATTCTTCTCGGTTTTACTCTCTTCGTTTTTGCTGAGGATGATGCACAGGTGGATTTGTGCATAGCAAGTAGAATACATGCTAAGTGCACTTATAGTGCACTGTAAGTGCTTAAAGATTACCAGCCTCTCCTAAAGTGCTAGAGGGGTGTAGAAGCCACTTATCTTTGCATTCTTGGCACCCAGCATTGTACTTAGCACATAATAGGCAGCTGATTCACATACCTGTTGAAAAAACCTGATACCCTCACACTTTTATCTTACAGTTCAGCTCCATCATCACAAATTTCAAATTAGTTGAGTATGAATTAAGAAGATTACTGGGTATGGAGGTCTTTATTTGGTCCTGCAAAATGCATTATCTTCTCTTCAGTAAGATGGCTGTCTGTCCTCTGTGCTGCAGTGTGGTCTGGAACATGCAACCTGACTTTGGGGGTGTCTGTTCAGTGTGGAACAGCTTCTTGCGGAATAAGGAGTCTGACAGGCTCCCCTGAGTCAAAGCTGAACTGCAGGTTCCCAGGAGGAGGCTGCTCTGAACGCTACCCCATTTTCTGGTCTTGTGTGGTCAGTAACAGGAAACTGAACCTTTGGTATTTGGGGCTTTGATTCTACCCTACCCTTAAAAAGCCCTCAGCATCGTGAGGCCCTTAAATGTGGAAAGAGTGAGCACATTTCGAGTGTTCACGTGGAAACCAGATGTTGGAAACGTGAAGCTGTGGCTTGGACATCGTGTTCACCTGCTCCGTGACCCAAGAGAAATATTTGTGTGATGCATGCTGTGCACTCAGATTATTCGTCCCTGAGTCCCAGGGTCCTCAGAAGCACAGGCACTAGGCTGCCCACCCAGTATAAGCTCCGTTCCTAGCCTTCCCACGCAGTTTCTGAGCAGTGGTCTTGTACAGCAGTCAAGTGGAGTCTAAAATCAGTCTTGCTACAACCAATCTGATGGCAAACACACCCCTAGATTCACTGAATTACGGTGAGACATCATGAAGTCACACGGATCTAGGTTCAAACACTGCCCTTGGAGCCTCCCTAACCCCTTTTGTCTCAGTGTCCTCCTGCCATTGTTCTAACCCTCATATCATTGTGCTAATCTGCTTGTTCTATCTGGTTAAATCAGATAACACAGGTCGAGCACTGAACACACTGCCAGTTATATTCTAGAAGCTCAAAAATCACTCTTCTCTCAATTATCACACCATATTGACCTCAAAGTAAACATCAGTCTTTCCAACAGCCTGTGAGACCCTTTCTGATCTCATCTCCCACTTTCCTTCCCCGCACTCATTCCACAGGGATCTCCTTGTCCTTCCCGGAATGTGCAAGGCCGACTCTCACATCATAGCCTTTGTCTAGATGATTCCTCTAATTCTCCTCAGTGCTTACAGCAATGCCCAGCACATAGGAGACACCTAATAATTATGTGTCAACTAAGCTGGCTTGTACGGTATACCAGTATCTTGTGGAGACCTGGAGCTCACTAACTGCAGAGGTCCTGACAGCATGCACAGGTCCTCTTCTGAAGTAACCGAACTCTGTCTCCTAACATTTAACAAGGGACTCTCCTACGTGCTTCCCATGACTAGTTCATGTAGTCCTCACACACCATCTCCTCACCCCTGTGTACAGAGAGGTGTAGTGAGGTACTATTATTATCACCTCTTTTAGGGGAGAAAACCAAGCCATGAGCCACTGTCACAGACTGGGGTGGCTGCTTGCTGTCCCCCTTTTGCCGGATGCCAACCACACAGGTGGGCGATTTTCTTCAGGCCGATTCCCACCAGCCTGTGCAGCTGGGGTTCTAGCACATTTCCTGGCCAATCTTGCTCCAGTTATGATGGAGGTCAGGCTAAATGGGTCATACAGAACGTTCGTTTCAGAGACAAAAGGGCACAGTCCAAAGCTCTTTTTTTCCTTTGAAGTCATACTCCACAATACCAGCTAATCACTGTGTCACAGAAATGATTTTTTGAATAGTCAAATGATGACAGGATTGGAAGTCAATGTGTCAGACAGGACATTCCTTGGAGCTGAGATGACTGCTGGTTAGGGAGGTGAGTAAGAACTGCTTCAAAGGCTGCAGAGCCCAGGTGGAAGGTCTTCCATCCACTCTTCACCTTTAAGATTAATCTCAGTACTCCCTCCCCTAGAAGGCTTTGCAGACTGTCCCCATCCCCAGTTTCTGCCTCCTTAGCCAGCCTAGATTAGGCGACCTTGTTCTCTACTCTCAAAGCACTTTACATCTTCCCCTGCCAAGGCACCTGCTGAAGTCACTGAAACACCTGTTTCTCCCCTCCCCCAGACTATAAACTTGACTGCAGGGACAATGTCCTTTGCACGTGTGTACCCCCAGAGCTCAATAAATGACTGTTGAATGGAACAGGGCCAACCTGCCGGGCTATCACGACCTCGTGGATCTCTGAATCAGCCTTGTCGCCTTTGATCTGGCTTAGACTGAGATCTAAATGGCATGGCTCTTGAAGTGACCCGGTTCCAGTTCAAGAAAGTCAAAACTATCTGGTCAGGGTAACGGTCTCCAAACTATGTGACAATCTATTGGCACAAGTCAAAAGTTCTTCAAATATTCTCATTACAATTAACTGTCCAAATTCTCATTAAATAAATGCCTTGCAGGAGTTATTACATATTCCTTAGAGGTGTTCCTGTCTTTCGAAAGGTGTCACCTTGACAAAGCACTGACTGCCTCTTGACTCAGACAATGTACTTGTGACGAGAACCCTGTATTGGCCAGCATATCTGTAATGTCTTGTGTTTCACTGTGTACAGATTTAAAAATGCAAAATGGTTGTAGGTGATGCTATAAATATTTTAAAGTTTTATTTTCAGAATGGTTCACTGGGTTGGGTCACAGCAGAAGAGCTATCAGATACTGGGAAAATAACAAAACGCTCCTTTTACAGCATCGGCTGCTCGTGCAGTGCGCTCGCTGCCTTGAGTACGCACACAGATACAGATTTCAGCAATAAACGAGGGCAGGAAGTGCGTTTTAAGGATCTGAAGTACAACTGCAATGGGATTATGAAGTTAGACTCTTCAATAAATTAATCACCCAGAACGTAATCCTATCAGTGCTGACTAACGCTGTGTTGAGTTTTGTAGTTATCAGGAAGAATAATTTAAAAAACCACCCTGCTTATTCTGAAGCATGAGTTGACATGAGCCTCAAATTGGTGACAACAAACCACACACCGCAGAGTATTTAAATGAATCAGAAGTTCCAGGTGGGTCCTAAACATAAAAAAAAAAACACAAAAACCAAAACCAAATCCACAGATGAATGTGATGGGCAATCCCCGTTAAGAACTCCTGGTCACGGGAGGCGCCTGTGGCTCAGTGAGTAGGGCGCGGGCCCCATATACCGAGGGTGGCGGGTTCAAACCCAGCCCCAGCCAAACTGCAACAAAAAATAGCCTGGCGTTGTGGCGGGCGCCTGAGGCAGAAGAATTGCCTAAGCCCAGGAGTTGGAGGTTGCTGGAGCGACTCCGCTGTACTCTACCGAGGGTGAAAAAGTGAGACTCTGTCTCTACAAAAAAAAAAAAAAAAACTCCTGGTCACATTCAACAGTACTCCATTTAATTATTACAACAACTCTGCTCATTTTCACCTATGAAGACACTAAAGTGAAGATAGTTTAAGTAAATCTCCCACAGCACCAGGACTGTAAACTCTGCCCGTGGGTCTGCAGAGATGGGGGATCAGACAGAATGCCTGATTTCAAATACTCGCACTCACACTTACTGTCTGGGTGACAATGAGCTTAACTGTATGTCTTAGCTTCTACATCTGTAAAATGGGGATATTCATAGTCCTGTGGTCAGGATTCATGAGTTGACATATAAAGTGCCTGGCATGCAGTCGGCACTATTACTGCAACTATCTGACTGTACAGACCATGCTTATTTTTCCACATCAAGGTTAGTATTTTTAATCATTTTGCACATTGTAAGTAATCAATAAATGTTAGTTAAGTAAGATGGTCCATCTTAGTTTTTACTGTGTGTCATTCTAGAAGGAGGGGTTAATGTAGAGATGCAGGCCTTATTGAACACAAAATTTAGTTAAAGAAAATCTTTTCTCCATTTAGAATGACCTAAAAATGGAACGAGCTTCCTGTCCTGTCCCAGGGGTGCCTCAAGATGACGACCACTTAGTGGAGGCTTTACAGAGCAGATGACTAAGCAAATGACATGAAATCTATGTTAACTAGCTTGATGAAAGTATTTCAAATTATATATGAAAACAGTACAATGTACCCCCTGTTTGCATTAATGTATACAGCTATCAATTAATAAAAAAAAAAAAAAAGAAACTGTGTTTGCCAAGAAGGGGAAGGACTGGGGATTCCATTTATCCCAGAGATGAATGCTGGCTTGATAAAATGCCTTTTGGCCAGGCATTTTTTACAGACATGTAGTTTTAGTTATATTATACTCAGACATTTACCTTGACTGAAAAACAGAAAGAATGCAATGGAGGTTACCAAAAACGGGTGTGTGCCTGAGTGAATGTGAGGGAGGTGCTCATGAATCCACTGACTTTAGGATGTCTCATAGTTAAGTGGCCAAGCAAAGTGGTTTTATCATAACAATTTAACTGCATGACTATAGATGACAATGTTTACAATGAGAAAGAAAATACTTTCTGAACTTGGAAATAGATTCTGTACTTTCTATGCACAATTAAGTAAGCAGAGGACTTGGTTTCTTTAAGGAACATTGATGTAAGTAATGTTCCATTTTATCATTTTTTTTTAAACCTTTTTATTTATTTATTTATTCTTTGGCTGGGACTGGGTTTGAACTCACCACCTCCAGCATGTGGGGCTGGCGCCCTACTCTTGTGAGCTACAGGCACTGCCCTTTATCATTTCTTAATAGAAAAGAACAAGTGAGCTCTCTGATACATTTTTTGTTCCCCCAAAGTACGTCTTGGCCATTTTCCTACAGGAATAACCAGCCTTGAGTTTGCCTTTCCTCAGCACCTATTGCCTTCTGTTTGTCTGCAAGAATATGAAATACAGAAAGGAAATCTTAAAAGCTTTTACAAAAATTCCATGACAAAAATAAACACACACACACACACACAAAATCCTACTACAGCCCAATCCATTACTTTGCTGTCCTATTTGGGCATGCGATCTTTCATCTATTCATTCTAACTCCTCTCTTGCTACACCCCCCCCCCCCCAATTTCTACTG
>CAUYQV010175190.1:0-27137 GCA_963574575.1 Galagoides demidoff
ATGGCCGGGCGTTGTGGCGGGCGCCTGTGGTCCCAGCTGCTTGGGAGGCAGAAGCAGGAGACTCGCTTGAGCCCAGGAGTTGGAGGTTGCTGTGAGCTGTGATGCCATGGCACTCTACCCAGGGGGATAGCTTGAGGCTCCGTCTCAAAAAAAAAACAAAAACAAAAACAAAGATATTCAAAAGAAGTGTAAAATGTTTTTTACAGAATATGGATGATAAAAGATTTTCAGAATACAGTAGAACAACCAGGGTCAATTTCAAGGAATTAAAGTCCAGGTTAGGGTTCTCACATTCCACTCTTTGGAATCTGAGGCCAGATAATCCTTGTTGGGGGGCTGTCCTTTGTCTTATAGATGTTCAGCAGCACCCCTGGCCTGTGTACTAGATGCCAGTGGCACCTCTCTTCCCCAGTTGTCACAACCAAAAATATCTCTGGACATTGCCAGGTGTCCCCTGGGGTGGGGGCAAAGTCATCCCTTATTTCCCTCTGTGGTCAAGTGTTATAAGAGCTTTTGCTGAGTTCACACAGCAGAATGGTGATAAAATGATGTAAACAAGTGAAATCTGGAGTAAAGGAAAGGAAGGAAATTACCAGTAATTAATATTTTATTATAATAATTAATAAATTATTAAGCATCTATTATATCTTGGGCTCTACTAGGTGCCACAATTTATTTATTTATTTAACATAAATAAGTACCTTTTGAAGCATAGAGGTGAATAAGACAGTCACTGTCCTTAAAGTCTTTGGGGACTTTTAATTTTTTTTTTTTTTTTTTGAGGCAGTTGTCTTACTCTGACTCCCTGGCTAGAGCACCATGGTGTCATCATAGCTCACAGCAACTCAAAACTCCTGGGTTCAAGTAGTCCTCTTGCTTCAGCTTTCCAGGCATCTGGGACTACAGGTACCTACCAAAATGACTGGCTAGTTTTTCTATCTTTAGTAGAGACAGGGTCTCACTTTTACTCAGGCTGGTATAAAACTCCTAAGCTCAAGCAATCCACCTGTCTCAGCCTCCCAGAGTGCTTGGGTTACAGGCGTGAGCCACTGCACCCAACCCAAGGTTTTGTTGTTTAATAGGGTGACATATGGAAAAATATAGTCCCAAGTATAACTAGGAACGTGTACAAGGTACTTCCTGAGAAGATGATTCTGTTTGGGGAGGTCACAGAGGCCTATGTGAAGTCTGTGCTGGATTTGAAGGATCAGTAGCAGTGTTTGCCCTTTGAGTAGGTTTCGCAGATGAGGCAGTGGAATTGTCCCTGGCCTCCTAGTCCCTAAATTGAGAGGTAAAGCTCTCTCTTAGTTGTCACCTTTGTCAGGGGAATAAAAGGCCAGGGCCATAATTAAAGCTGAAATGTTTGCATGAAATATTTACACATTTTCCCTGGGGCTTGAGTAGAGTGATTAGCACATGGCAAATCCCCAGAGCTATGCAATTTCACTGATGGTATATATACCTCACACAGTGTTTTAAATCATTATCAGTGCAGAAGGATCAGGGGATCCATTTCTAATTCCCACCATAAATCAGATTCCCTGCCAAATTATATTGACAGCATGTTGATTTAGAAAAAGTTAAATAAGAGGCACATTTGCACTTCCCACTTAACAGTGTCTTTATTGACCAGCAGTAGGCGTACTGTAGTGGAACCCAGAAACAGATGTGACCATGTGGCTTAACTCGTGGGGTAGTAATGCATTGTTTAATTTCAGTTTTTGGCTGGGGCTGGGTTTGAACCCGCCACCTCCAGCATATGGGGCCGGGGCCCTACTCCTTTGAGGCACAGGCACCTCCCACTGCATTGTTCAATTTCATGGAAGCAGTACTAGCTGTTGTGTAAGACAAATACAATTATTCACTGGCAGTTTACATAATATATAGTAACAGTAGTAGTGCTCTTCATGCTTACACATTTATTTATATTTCAGTGTTTTACACTGAGAAAGAAAGTAGTATGCATCAAAGAAAATTACTCATGAATTTCCTAAACTAAATCATATGTGTCCTGCAGTTCTGCTTTTTTGCATTGGCTTCTATCTCATTAGCAACAGTAGTGTTCAGATTTGCTGATGTCACTGCCCCAGTTATTTAATTATTTAAAAGTGATAAATGTGTTTACTTAAGATTTTGTTGAGAATGTTTTTTAAAGGTCAGTGTGGTACTTTTGCATTATCGAGTATGTTTTCTGATATGATTATCAAATTCTGTTAACTTAATTGAGAAGAATTATTTATACACACTTAAAAGCTATGAAGAATCTCGAGATAAAATGCAAAAGCTGATTTCTCAATTTAGAGGAAAAAGTTCATGGTTATTCATTCTATTTCATATTATCTGATTTTTTAAAAATAAAGTGTTTGGCTGGGCTCAGTGGCTCACACCTATAATCCTAGCATTTCAAGAGGCTGAGGTGGGTGGATTGATTGAGGCTAGGAGTTTGAGACCAACCTAAGCAAGAGCAAACTCCTGTCTCTATACAAAACAGGAAAATTAACTGGACGTGGCAGGAGCCTGTAGTCCTAGCTACTTGGGAGACTGAAGCAGGAGGATCACTTGAGCCCAGGAGTTTGAGGTTACAGTGAGCTATGGTCCTACCACTGCACTCTAGCCAGTGACAGAGTGAGAATCTGTCTGAAATAAAATAATGAAATAAAATAAAACAAAATAAGATAAAAATAATAAAATAGTTTAATATGATAGCCACTAAATGATTTTTAGTTTTGTAATGTTTAGAATACACAGACTGGGACTAGCTATTGTTACTCACTTTGGCTGGTAGCGTAGGTTAGGAAGGGCTCTTGGCACTGCAGCCCAAGGACTAGAAGACCCTCCTTCCTGACATATGAACTCTTCTTAAACAGAAATTGTTCATCCTTATTATTTTCTTTCATGCTGCTTGTGCTCTCTTTTTTACCTATATCTCAACTTTGGATGACTTTATCTTCTCAGGAGCCCACTCCTTCATTCAACAAATATTAAACACCTAATACGTGCCAGGCCCTATTCTCAATGTGACGGCACAGTGGTTAACAAAATAGACAAGAATCCACGTCCGATATTGTGGTAGAGAATGATGAACAATGAACAATATAAAAAAGTAAAATATTACACAGTCCTAAAAAAGAAAAATAAAGTTGGAAAATGCAACACTTTCTCATTTTAAAACTTACTACAAATCTTCGGTAATCAAAATAGGTATGGCATTGGCATATGGCTAGACATAGAGATCAATGGAGTAGAATTGAGAGGTCCAGAAATAAACCCAAGTATCTGTGGTCAATTGATTTTTTTTTCTTGAGAGAGTGTCTCATGATACCACCCTCAGTAGAGTGTTGTGGCATTCCAGCTCACAGCAACCTCAGACTCTTCTTGGGCTTAAGCGATTCTCTTGCCTCAGCCTCCCAAGTAGATGGGACTGCAGGTGCCTGCCACAACGCCTGGCTATTTTTTGTTGTAATTGTCATTTTTGTTTAGCTGGCTCAGGTTGGATTCAAACCCAGCAGCACGTGGGTGGTGCTGTAACCACTGTGCTGTGGGTACCAAGCCTGCGCAATTGATTTTTGACAGGAGTATCAAACATGTACAAGGGAAAAAATAGTTTCTTCAAGTAATTGTATTGGGACAACTATATAGCCACAAGCAAAAAAGTGAAATTAGATTACCATCTCATATCATACATAAAAATTAACTGAAAATAATGACCTAAATATAAGAACTAAAAAACATAAAATTTTTTAAAGAAAATCTAGGGGTAACTCTCCATGACCTTTCATTTGACAAAGAATCCTTAGATAAGTCACCAAATGCATGAATACCAAAATAAAAAATAAATAGAACATCATCAAACTTTTGTGCATCAAAGGACATTATTATGAAAGGAACATACAGAAAGTGAGAAAATATTTACAAATCATGTATTCCCTGGTCTATATATCTGTAATACTTAAGGAGCTCATTCGTACAATGCAACAATAAAAACACAAAGAACTCATGAGCAAATGACTTGATAAAAGTTTCTCCATAGAAGATATATGAATGGCCCACAAACACGAGGACAGGTGTTCAATGTCATTAGGGAAATGCAAATCAGAACTACAATGAGATACTGCTTCATACCTTCCAGGATGGCTATAATGTAAAAAAAGGAAAATAACAAGTATTAGGATGTGGAGACATTGAAACTCTCATACATTTTCTTTTTATTTCTTTATTTATTTTATTTTTTAGAGGCAGAGTCTCACTTTGTCACCCGTGGTAGAGTGCTGTGGCATCACAGCTCACAGCAACCTCCAGCTCTTGGGTTTAGGCAATTCTCTTGCTTCAGCCTCCTGAGTAGCTGGGACTACAGGTGCCCGCCACAATGCCTTGCTATTTTTTTTTTTTTTTGCAGTTTGGCTAGGGCTGGGTTTGAACCCAACACCCTTGGTATATGGGGCAGGCCCCCTACTCACTAAGCCAAAGGTTCTGCCCTCTTATACATTTTTCATGTAAAATGGTTCAGCTGCCATGAAAAATAGATTGGCAGTTTTTAAAAATTAAACAGAATGACCATATGACCTAGCAATTATACTTCTATGTATATGCCACAAAGAACTAAAAACAACTACTGAAACATAACTTCTACTACATATGTTCATAGCAGAATTTTCACAATAGCCTGAAGGTAGAACCAACCCAAATGTCTTATCAAAGGTTAAATGGATGAACAAATGTATGTGTGTGTGCAGGTGTGTACGCGTATTTGTGTTCATGTATTCACCAGAAAAAGAAATTAAATGCTGATGCATTGTACAATGTGTATGAAATCTGCAAGCATTATGTTAAGTGAAAAAAGTCAGGTATAAAAGGTATGATCTCATTTATATAAAATATCCAGAATAGGTAACACTATTGAGACATGAAACTGCTCCTGTTTCACTTTTTCCTGGTATATACAGTGTCCCCAGATTTCTAATAACCTTGAATATTGGGTGCAAGCCTGTGTCTGTTAGCCTTGTGAGGAGACGTACTACATATTCATGGTTACCAGAGAATGATGGGGAGGGAGGAATATGAAAAAAGTGCTAGCTGAATGGGTATGGGATTTTATTTTACAGTTTGGGAAATGTTTTGGAACTAAATAAAAGTTGTTGTATAGCATTGTGAATGTACTAAATGCCATGGAATTGTTCTTTTAAAGTGGGTGATTTTATGCTATGTTAATTCCACTTTCATATTTTTTTTTAAGTAAGTAAAATATATGGTATATTAGTGATAAGTCATCTGGGGAAAAACAAATCAGGAAAGTGATTACAAAGTAGGGATGGTGGGGTTTGCACCTTAAAATAAAATGATTAGGGAAGGCTTCACTGAGATATTTGAGTAAAGTTCTGAAGGAGGTAAGGGCCGCAGTCTTGTGCATACCAATGGGAAGAGCTCAGGAGAGACAGTGAACACTGTGAGGGAGTTGCATGCCTGGCATGTTCTAGGGAAAGTAAGGAAGCATTTGTGATGGGAATAGAATGGGGAGGGGAGTAGAAGGAAAATAAGTCAGGGAGATGACAGGGCTCTGTGCTCCTGTAGGATCATCCCAGTGTCACATGAGGGTAGAGAAGCAGGGCTGTAGAACCTTGCAGGCCATTGAAAGGATTTTGGCTTTTTCCCAGAGTAAATCAAACCATTGGAGAGTTTTGAGCAGAGAAAGAAATTTGCAAGCATGACCTGACTTATGTTTTAATGGAGTCAATATGTCTGCCTGTTCTTAAATAGGCAGAGGGGGACAAATGTGAAGCGGGAGACCAGCTAGAAGGCCACATTAATAATTCAATAAAATGTTGTGCTCTTCTGTTTTTTACATATTATGCAATCTCATCCAACTGCAGTTTTTCCCTTTATCCGCTGATGAATTTGGGACTCCATCCTTCAGTTTAGACCTGTAATTTGAGCTCCAGATCCTGAACCCAACTACCTACTGAATTCCATTTTTATAGTGCACTTCCCCCGATCCTCTGCCTACCTTACTACCTCAGACTTAGTAAATCCAAAACAGACTTCCCTGTATCTGTGTCACCTCCGACTTCATTCGATTCTTTTTGAATTTGTCATTTTGATGAATGACCACCTGCCACACTCGGATGCTCAAGAATTCTAGACTCTTTCTAGTTTCTAGATCCTCAGTCAAGATTTTGTGGTAGTCTAAATTCTTTCACATTTTCCTTTGCTTTTTCATATAAATTTTGAAATCACTAGATCAACCTATGCGAAAATGACTTGTAGGCATTTGGTCAAAAAGCATGGAATTTATAGATTGATTTGGGGAGAAGTGAAATCCTAACCATATTGAGTCTACACATCCATGAACATGCTTATAGCTCTCTGTTTATAATAATTGCTTTATGCAGCGTTTTTGCAGTTATCATTGTTGAGTCCTGTCCCATTTTTGGTTAAATTTATTCTTGTTTTATGGTTTTTGATGCTACTGTAAATGTTTTCATTTACTGAATTTTCCACTTTTTTGATGCTGGTAAATAGGAATATAGTTGTTTTTGTACATTTACCTTGTATGATGCAACTTGCTAAATTCACTAATTAGTATTAATAGTTTATTTTTTGTAGGTTCCTTGGAATTTCCTTCCTTTTTTTTTTCTGTTACCTGTGAATACAGTGTTACATTTTTATCTAATGTTCATGCCTGTTTCTTTTCTTGCTTTGTTGCTCTAGCTAGGGCATTCATATAATTGTGATTTCCTTGCTTTGTTTCCAGTTGTGGGGGAAAGCATTTACCACTGATTCTTATGTTAGCTGTAGGTCATAGTTACCCTGTACAAATTATGGAAATTTCTAGTTTTCTGAGAGTTATAATATTTTATAACTCATGAATGGGTGTTGAATTTTGTGTAGCATTTTATATACATCCATTAAAATAATATGGCATTTCTCCTTTATTTATTTATTTTTTTTGAGACAAGAGTCTCACTTTGTCACCCTCAGTAGAGTGCAGTGGTGTCACAGCTCACAGCAACCCCAAACTCTTGGACTTAAGTGGTTCTCTTGCCTCAGCCTCCCAAATAGCTGGGACTACAGGTGCCCGCCACAGTGCCCAGCTTTTTGTTGTTGTTGTTGTTGTTGTTGTTGTTGTTGTTGTTGTTTAGCAGACCTAGGCTGGGTTCAAAACCACCAGCCCCAGTGTATGTGGCAGGCACCCTAACCACTGAGCTATAGGCATTGAGGCATTTCTCCTTTATTCTGTAAATATGGTGAAACGTTATGATTTTTTTCTTTTTACTTGCAGTTTTTCTTTCTTTCTTTTTTTCTTTCTTTTTTTGGCCAGGGCCAGGTTTGAACCCACCACCTCCAAAATATGGGGCCAGCACCCTACTCCTCGAACCACAGGTGGGGTCCTTTCTTCCTTCCTTTCTTTCTTTTTTTTTGAGACAAAGTCTCAAGCTGTCTCCCTTGGTAGAGTGCTGTGGTGTCATAGCTCACAGCAACCTCCAACTCTTGGGCTTAAGCGAGTTTCTTGCCTCCTAAGTAGCTGGGACTACAGGCACCTGCCACAATACCCAGCTTTTGTTGTTGTTGTAGTTGTCATTGATGTTTGGTGGGCCTGGGCTGGATCCGAACCTGAACCTGCCAGCTCTGGTGTATATGGCTGGTGCCCTAGCTGCTTGAGCTACAGGCACCAAGCCTATGATTTATTTTCAAGTGTAATAACAGGTTTGTGTTTCTCTGGTAAACACTTGGTCATAATATATTATCCCTTTTTCTACTGCTAGATGTGATTTGCTAGTATTTTGTTAAGGATATTTGCATCTATTTTTCTGAATAGTACTTATCTGTGTTTTCTTTTTTCTTAGGATATACTCATCTGACTTTTGTATCAGGGTTATACTGACCTCATAGAATGAGTTGGGAACTATTCCCTTTTTAAAATTCTGAATAGTTTGTATATCATTTCTTTAAATGTTTAATAGAATTTGCCAGTGAAACTGTCTGGGCCTGGTGATTTCTTTCAAGGAAAAATTTTAATTATGAAGTTATTTTCTTTAATATATATAAGGCACTTAAAATTTTCACCTTCTTTCTGTGTAGACCAAAAATAAGCTTCTGTGTTGCATACCTCTGATAAGGGCAACCTACACCGT
Source organism: Galagoides demidoff (assembly GCA_963574575.1). NCBI lineage: Eukaryota > Metazoa > Chordata > Mammalia > Primates > Galagidae > Galagoides > Galagoides demidoff. The sequence goes on from CAUYQV010175190.1 coordinate 8,130, forward strand.
TATTAAGATATAGGACATTTCCATCACCCTGGAATGTTCCCACTAATGAACTTCAGATAAATAACTTTGTGTAAGTCAGGAATTGCATGAATTGTACAGTTATAACTGAGAAGGTAAATGCAATATACGTTTTCTACCCAATCATGTTTTATCTCATTAACATTTTTGAAAAATAGAAATGCTTCCTTTGTTCAATTTTTATAAAAGGTGGGTTATCAAATTCTGTATTATTTTTTATTTAGGAAAATATTTATTTATTTTTAATCTTTTAAAAGTACTTTATTAAGATGTTTCTCACAACCTAAAGGAGAATAGGGGAAATTATTTACTAGGAAGAGAAAAATCCTTATAACATATGTGAAAAGCACCAAAAAGAATTTGGCAAAGTATCTGAACTCCAGAGTTTACGTTTCCAGTTCTTTTATTCTATACTCTATTGTGGCAGTGGCACTCAAAGCTTTCAGAAAGAATACCAAATCCAGTAACACCTAAAGTGTCAGATAACAATATATACTTACATAGCTCATCAAACATAAATCCTCTCTTGTAAATACACAGTTAAGATTAAATATGATATAAACTACCTTTTTAGAAATAAGATTATTAGTACCAAAGCAGATTACAACGTAAATGTTACTAATTGAAGAACCAGTGGTTCATTCAAATAGCATTGTATGTTCAACAATATTTCAAAGACTTTTCTGTATTTCTTTTATGAGAGAAATGTACAAACAGTACCCTTGATTATACGCCTGCCAATGGGACATTTTCTTAGTAAAGGGACACATTCCTGGCACACTACCAGATGACCACAAGGAATAAATACAGCGGAAACCTCTTTGTCCATACACACTTTACAAGTTCTTTGTTCTTGTAACCTCCTCAACTGTTTTTCCAGTGACAGACCTGAAACATCTTCTGTTGGAATATCCTTCATATTCTTATCCACAAATAAGTCCTTATATAATGTAGAATCAATTTCTTTTAGACAGTTTTTGAAGATGCTGGCTTTGAAGATGCATGACATGAAGATGCATGTCCTTTCACTAAAATGGTATCAATCAGTTCTCTTGCTTATAAAGGTATCTGTGTTGTTTAATAATATCATGTTCCTGTTTATTAATTACATTGACCTTTTTAAAAGATTATGCAGGATAGGAAGCACACACATCAACCGCTGAAAGAGAGCTATTCTATTCTTCCGAATTAATGACAAGTCATCTGATGCCATTTCTTCAGCTTGTCTTTCCTTTTCCTCTTCTCTTTTTTCACCTTCAGCATTAAGAAGAGCTGATACAATACCATTGACTGTTTTGTAATTCTCTCCAGTAGTTAGGATTTTGCTCTGAACTGTCTGTCTTACCAGGCTTCTACTAAAACCTATTTCCAAGGCAGATTTCAGCACAGGTGTATTCATCATGACTGCATCTTCTGAAGCACTTTCTCCAGATCCAAAATGAACAATTGGTGGATCAGCATTTTCATCTCCATGAGTATCTGAAGTTGACAATAGCTTGGAAACCACTTGGCATGTTCTACCCATGGATCATCTCCAAATTCCCAACACCTCAAGCCACCATCACAACAGAAGCATTTGACATCATCATTGCGACCTGTGTAATAAAAACCAGCACGAGCAAGACTCCTTTCTGAGACAGGAACTGCAGCAGGGAAAGATGAATATGTAGACATTCTGTACAGTTCACAGGAAAGGTCATACTTCATCTTTTGTTGTCATTTGTCCAGTTTGACAAGATCGGGCTATTTTCCATTATACTCTTAATTTTTTGAGGTAAGGGACTTAGGACAAGTCTTTGGGAGGTAGTTTTGTGCATTAGTAGGTGATAGTACTGCTTGATGACTAGAAAACCTTCACATGAAATTTGTCTCTTCACATTAAATTAGATTTTTACCACAAAAAGGGAATTAAGTGATACAATCTTACTTATACAGAATTCACTACACCTCCTTCACTGGATTTCCATCTGAATTCACACTCAGGTAGATAGAAAAGCTCTCCTCAATTACCAAGATACTACTTAGACCTCTTCAGGATTATAATAGACTTTTAGTAATTCAAGTGCTATTCTCTCATAATTTGGCATAATATTAAGTAACCTAAAGACCTAAGTATGTTGATGCCCTTCTGAAACACCTTGATTTTTCAAGGTCTATATTCTCAAATTCTAAAGACCTATGGAATACCTAAATTAAGCCTCTAGTTTACAAGATATGAAGCCTTGATATCAGGCCAATTACTGATTATGCCACAAGAGTAAAATATTATATGAAGATTTCTTTCCCTATAAACACTTCAATACATCTCCCCACATATGGTCATACTATCTAAAAGCTAATTTCACACAGCTTATCATCATAGTATTTAGTTAAGAGGATAGATTAGCTTCAGTTAATTTCTGAGGAAGGTAACATCCACCTTTGATGAACCTGTGCCTGTTATGGTGTGCACGATGTCAAATGAATTTTGCTTGAAGTTTACAAATTGTAGAGTCTTTCATCCTTGTTAAATATCTATATTTGCTACCGTTTCCTGCAGCAACATTATTTAGTCTCCCTCACTTTGTATACCACTTTTTTACTACTTGAGCCACTGAAGGCATTTTCTCCATCAACTTGTTACCATAAGATTTCCACAGCACATACTTTGTATGCTGCATTTAAAAATTAAATAATCTGTTCTTCATTTATGAATTATTCACTTTTAATATCAGTCATGCTGTAATTAAAGATGAGTTTTATCAAAAAATACAGACTGTCCTTTCTAGTGTTATTAAAAATGCCAAACAAAATCTTGTATTACCAACAGCATTGCTGCTTAGCATAATAGCCCAGTAATTAACTCTCCTAGCCCTCTTTCTGATAACTCTTTAATATTTTAAGATATAATTCATGCACAAAATTACACTCCACAGAATTCAAACTATATCCCCTTATAAAGTTGCAGTGTCTCCATAATGGGATTTATTACTGCAATGAGGACAAAATAGGAAGGAAAAAGACTCTTCAGGCCTGTAAACCGTGGCGCCAGCACACCCAGCACCAAAGCTACACGGCTGCCTGGAAACCACCTCAAAGCCGGGGATTGCCACGGCAGGAGAGGTGTTGGGTGCAACCACCCTGCTCCGTTGTTCCCGAAGCCCCCCAAAATTGATAAATCTTTATCCAGACTTATCATGAAAAAAAAGACATAAATTACTAATATCTGGAATGAAAGATGGGGTATCATTAGAGATTATGTACATATTAAAAAGATAATAGAATTTGCTAAACTATTATTCTATAATATTCAACAACTTAAAATTTAAAAATTGAAAATGAAAATTTTCAAATTTCATTTGATACAAGTGAAAACTTCTGGAAAGACACAAGTTTTAAAAGCTCACTCAAGAAGATATCGGTAATGGGAATTGTTCTACATTTATTAAAGAAATTGAATTTGTATTTATAAAGCTTCTCACATAAGACACTCTAGGCCCAGATAGTTTCACTGGTGAATTCTACAAAATATTTAATTAATAAGTAATTCTAACTTTAAACGAACACTAGAACTAAATTTAAAATAATGGAATACTACCTAACTCTCCCTAAGAGGCCACAAATACCCTGATACTAAAAGCAGGCAGACATTATAAGAAAAGAAAACTAGTAAACAATAATCCTCATATGCACAGATGTAACAATTTGAAACAAAATTTTAGCAAAACAAATCCAGCAAAATGAACAGAATAATGACCAAGTGGGATTTTTTTCAAAGAAATGTAAGGTCTTTACCATCTTAACAAATCAAAGAATATAATTCACCACATTAACAAACTTAGGGAAAAAAAGGTCAAGCAAGTAGTCCTAGAAAAATCATTCAACAAAATCTAACACTCATGTACAAACTCTCAGTAAACTAAGAATAGAAGGAAAATACCCCAAACCTGGTGAAAGGCATCTACAAAAAGCCTACTGCTAATATACTTAATGGTAAACGTTTGAATGCTTTCTCTCTAAGATCAGGAACAAGACAGGCATGTCCACTCACAGTATTTCTAGTCAAGTACATAATAAAGGTTCTAGTCAGAACCTAGTAAGGCAAGATAAAGAAATAAAAGCATGCAGATTTGAAAGGAAGAGGTAAAGCCACTCATACTTTCGACATGATTGTGTATGTAGAAAACCTGATGGAATCCACACAAAATAAGAATAAGTGAATTTAGCAAAATTGTAGGAGAAAGATCAATATACAAAAATTGACAGTACTTTTGATATATAGTACCAGAAACAAATAATCAAAAAATGAAACAAAAATACCCTTGATAATAGCATCAAAAATATAATATTAAATATTTCAGGAAAAATCTGGCAAAAGATACAAATGACCCATTCATATACATGAAAACCTCCAAAATATTGCCAAAAGAAATTAAAGAAGGTCTAAATCAATGGAAGGGATATACTGCATTCATGAAATAGAAGACTAAATATTGTCAAGATGCTAATTCTCTCTTAATTGAAACTATGGATTCAGCAAAATCCCATTGCAAATTTCTGTAGGCTTTTTGTAAACATTGATAACTTGATTCTAAAACTCTTATGAATATGCAAAGGACCTAAAATTGTCAAAACACTCTTTTTTTTTTTTTGAGACGGAGCCTCAAGCTATGCCCCTGGGTAGAGTGCCATGGCATCACAGCTCATAGGAACCTCCAACTCCTGGACTCAAGCGAGTCTCCTGCCTCCGCCTCCCAAGTAGCTGGGACCACAGGCGCCCGCCACAACGCCCGGCCATTTTTTGGTTGCAGCCATCATTGTTGTTTGGCGGGCCTGGGCTGGGGATTCGAACACACCACCTTAGGTGCATGTGGCTGGCGCCTTAGCCAATTGAGCCACAGGCGCCGAGCCCCAAACTTTTAAAGACATAGTTTCCACCTATGAAAAACAGAGGTAAAAATCCCTACCTCGTAAGGTAAGCACTAAACGAGGCAGTCCAGGTAAAATCATATGTTTCAAGGACATAGGCTGAGCTCATACATAAATAATAATTTCCTTCCCCTTTTAGTAAGGAAGTAACAGAAGAGTAAATGCTTTGAGAGTTCCTCTTTGCTGGGTTCCTGCTGGGGATTAACTATTAATCCTTCCCCTCCCTTGTGTCCAAAGATCAGTGTTGGAAAGAAGGTCGTAACAGATTGAGGTTATAAATTCAGTGCTTCACTCCCCCAACTCCTGGTGGGTAGCTGGGTGAGGTTGTAGGGCTCAGACCTTCTGCCAGTGGCTGTCTTCTGTGTTCCAACGCAGCAGGAGGGACTGAAGGCAGCCCATGGGAAAGGAGGAATGCTGAGGGTGGGTTGCAATAGGGGTTGAGACAGGGCTGGGAGTTCCAGAACTGTGAGAACTAGACACAGAGACAAGCCAGAGACCCCCAGTACAGTTTTATTAACAACTGAAGCCAACACCAACAATCTCTCCAACCAGATGTGTAAGGGCCATGGGGAAGGGGGCAAGGGGTCAGGGCCAGAGGCTGGATCACAGAGCTCAGAGCCCCTGCATTAGTCATCACTCAACAAAAAGCCCAAGATGACAGCCCCATGCTCCTGCTAGTGGCCCTGCAGCCCCTTGCACCCACCAGCTTCAGGTGCTACTCCCATTGGGGCAAGGGGAGTTTCCTTCGCCTTCTGGAGACCCTGCCAGGGGCTGGCCCATCCGATCCACACACCAGCAGGGACCTCGGCGCTGCCCCTGGGAGGAGCGGCACTGGGAAGAGAGGCACACATATCAGGGGTGAAGCCCAAGGTTTCCAACAGGAGAATGGGAAGGGACTCTTAGGTCTGAGGATGCAGAAACATATGAGCCTTTTCTGAGAAGTGAGGCCCACTGACTTCCCTTTCCTGGGTTCCCTCTCTTTAACCAATAAATTGTGTGGATTCTACTAGCCCAGAACAGTGGTTTTCAAAGTGCTGTTCCCAAATCAACCACACCAGTATCACCAGGGAGCCTGTTAGAAATGCAAATTCTCAGGCTCCATCCAGACATACTTGAATTGGAAACTGCAGGTGAGCCCTCCAGATGATTCCATGCCTCAAGTTTGACAGCCACTGAGTTAGCCCATTCCTTAAGTACTTTAAGTCTGATATGATGGTTAATTATTATTTTTTTTTGAGACAGAGTCTCACTTTGTTATCCTTGGGAGAGTGCCATGGTGTCATATTTCACAGCAACCTCAAACTCTTGCCTCAGCCTCCCAAGTAGCTGGGACTACATGCACCTGCTACAATGCCCAGCTATTTTCAGAGATGAGGTCTTGATCTGGCTCAGGCCATCCACCTGCCTTGGCCTCCCAGAATGCTAGGATTACAGGCATGAGCCACCGTGCCTGGCCAGGTTGGTTATTCTTTATGTCTGTGTAGATTCTAAGTGTCTTATTTACCCAACTTTGTAACCCTCCCCCCAAACCTCATAAGAACCTCACTCTGGAGCAAGAGGAGGAGAGGCATAGTCTCACCTGCCGCTTCCGGTAGAAGCCTCGGTGGTCACAATTAGGTACGTAGAGGGTGTGAGCCCCTCGGTAGACCTCGGTCTGGAGTTGTTGCAGCACTGACTCCAGGTGTCTTCGGCATGGGCCCTGGGGGAGGCAGGGTAGGCAGCTCAAAACTCCTCCAGCCCAACCCCTCTGAACAGCCCTCAGGGTCCCCCCAGCCAGGCTCTCAGGGCTGGCATCAGAGACTCCTCCAAGCCAAAGGGGAAAATCTCAGTGGAAGTTTCCAGGGTTCCCCAGCCCTTCTGCTGTAACGCACCATCTCGGTGTCTTGGACACTCTCAGAATTGGGCCGGGCTGGAGTGGTAGAAGTCCCTGGATTCCTCTGTTGGTCTCTGCGGGTTGTGTCCTGTGGGTGGGCAGTCCCTGCTTGGGGTTTACTCTCCTTAGGATTCTCCTCTACAACCATAGGAAAAATGGGAGAAGGGGCTAGAAATTAGGTAGATGCCAATGACCAGGGGTAGGAGGAGAGGAGCTTTCCCACCACTACCCACTGAAGTGTGAGACAGAGGGAGGCCTGTAGATGGGGAGAAAAGCGAGGAGAGTTAAAACCTGGCTCCACTGTTACCGTATGCAGGCCTTAGTTTCTTCCTCTGAAAAATACTTATATTGCTCTTCCTGACAATATTCCCCAGAGTAATCTTAAGGCTTATAAGGGAGAAGCATTTGGAAAGCAAAAGCCAAGAACAAATTCAAAGCACTATTAGTTATGGTGAGGCTTTGAGCTTCAGGGAAAAGAACTGGCTGTTCCACCAGAGGCCAGAAGGGGGCGCACCAAGCCAGGGAGATAGGGCCGTAGAACAACGGATGTAGGAGGGGGTCAACAGGGACCTAAGCGGAATGCGTGTCCCCGCTGTGACCCTGCTGTGACTCAACCCACCCCTCCCAGGCCTGAGATGTGGTTACTTTGGGGGCACCGCAGTGGGGACCTCTCCCTCTGGTCTCCTGTGGCCCAGGCCATCTCAACTCCAAGGTCTTAGGAACACATGAATTCAACTCCCCTTAACCCAGATGGGCTGAGGGCAGGTTGCAAAGGTGCAAGGAATGTGGGGCTTCAGGTTGTTCTTGGCTCTGGAGAAAGTTTCTGGGGAGTCTGGGGAGAGCTCAGGACTGGGAAAGGGTGAGGAAGTAAGTCAGGGCTAGGAAAAGGCAGGGAGGGGAGCATGTACTGCTTGGAATTTGCCCCCACTGTAAAATTAGATATTAGAACCCCTGAAGCAGGTTCTCTCTCTCTCCATGCCCCATTTCCTTTGCAGTCCTGAGTGTGATCTTTCTCCCTTACCGAACCCCAACTTCCTCAGACCCTGTCCCACATTCCCTCCATTTATTATCCAATCATGACCATGAGTCACACTGCCTTCTCCCACCACCCCTAAACCACTCCTTTCTAGAAGGACCCCTAAGACTGCACTCCAAAGTAACAGCAAGTTTATTTTCCATCCCTTTCATGGAAGAAATTGGGAGCTCAGATGTGGGGGGTAGGGGCACTTTGCATTTCATGCCTTCCTCATCTCATTGCCACCCCCCCATCCTTTGAGTGCTGATTCACTTCTGTCCCACCCACCCAATGACTCAGCTTCCATTCTCCTCCCTGGAGTAGGGCGGGGTAGGTGGGTGAAGGATTCTGAGCAGGTTTAAATTACAATCCTGACTTGGCAGGTTCCCTCTTTTCCCACCTCTTTCTCCCTGCCCGGGGGCCCCGCAGGGCCTGCCCTCTGTCCCTAGTCAAGTCTGGTGCAACTGGATTTGGAGCATCTTCTGTCCTAGACCCCTTCTTCAGGCTCTTCCCACCCTAGTGTTAAAGAGGATATAAGGAAACATTTCTCAAGCTGTGCTGAGCTTGGAAGTCTGGTTTTCTCTTTCCTCCTTATCTAATTGGAAGTGAGGAATAACATTTGGGTCTTTTCCCCAGCTTGAGCGGTTAGTGTTGAAGGAGCTGGGCCTGCAGGGCCACGTAGGATGGCCCCAGACCCTCCATTTCTCCCGGCTCCCTCAAGGGAAAATAAATACATGATCAAAAAAGAAGGTGGGGATCTCAGACACCTCTAGTTTTATCCCCAAGTTCTCTCGCCACACCCCACCCTCCTAGCTGCTCTTGGGCTTGCCCCTTCCCCACCCCTCCAGTGTCCGCCCCAGGTCAGGGTAGAAAGCATCAACCCCAGGATCCTGCCGCTTGTAGGGCTCCCCGCCTGGGCTGATGCGGGTCTCCGTGGGCGGGGCAGGGGCGGGGCCCGGACTCACCCGCGGGCGCGCGGGCCCGGCCACAGCTGCCGCGGCCCAGAAGCAGTGCCCGCAACGGCGCCTTGTCGTCCTTGGGCGGCAGGCACTGCAGTCCTGGGGCGCAGTTAGGGGTGTAGACCCCGCACTGCTGACCCTCTCTCCTGACACAGCCCTCAGCTTCTGCACAGCCTTCCACTGGCGTCCCCCCATCCTCCTCCTCCACGCAGCCCCCTGGACAGCTCGCCTGCACTCCCTGCCCGCAGCCGGGGCACCGCGCCAAAGCGCCTCCTGGGCGGGCAGCGAGCAGCAGAGTTAGCAGCAGCAGTGGCGGCAGCAGCCTGTGAGGGGTCATGGTCAGGATTTTTGCCCCGTCCGTCCGCTCCTCCAGAGCAGTTGCAGCGCAGCTGCTATCCGCCGACGCCCCTCTGCCTTAAGTAGCCGCCGGTCTGGGGCCCGGCCCTTTAAGAGCCAGGTGAGGGGGGGGGTTGGAGAAGGCAGGGGCATTCCCTAAACTGGGTGGGACTGGAGAGCCCCCACCACCACCTGGGTCCTCCCCACTCTTCTCTCTCCCCTCCCTTCCCAGTTTCTGTTTACTTCCCAAATTGCTCTGATTTTTCTTGCTTTGTTCCTGGGAATCTAGCCCGGAATTTGGGAGCTGTACAGCTGGCTGGAGGGACTGGAGGGTGGGGAGGGGTGGGAGAAGGGGAGGACAGCAGCGAAATGCACTGTGTGCGTGAGTTTATGTAGGAAGATGAGGGGCAGGCAAGGGCTCCCGCGGGCAGTGAGCAGACGAGGGGTTACAAGGAAGCAGAGACGGCATGGGGGTTCCGGAGAGGGATGTGGGCAAATGTGTGGAGAGAAGATGCAGATGAGGGATGATGGGGTCCTGGGAGAACCTACTGCAGGAGAGAGAAGTAGACCAACCTGGAGAAGAGGTCGGGACCAAACTAGGAAAGGGGCAAGAGAAAGCATACTGAGACGTGACTGTGGAGAAGAGGATTGTGAAGGGAGCCAGGCTGGGGTAAGATAATAGAAGAGACTGGGAGTGAGGGCTGAAATGGAGAGAGGATGAGAAGGAATGAACCCTGAACGGACACCTAGGAGGCAGGAAAGGGGAGAATCAGCCAGTTCAAACTATGGAGTGGAAGAAAAGTGAGTGGAACTTATACATTCTGGATGGTCTTGGGGATAGTGGCCAGAAAGCAGAACAACCTCCCACCCCGCGCCCCGGTACACACACACCCCACCCCACACCCCACCCCGTCCCTCAGGTCATCCGCTTCTCCATCCCCCTGCTTTCCCAGAATCTGTCCTCTTCTCCCCCAGCCATCTACTGGGTTTTCTGCATTCATCATGCTGTGCTGTGCCCTGGCCTGGGTGTTTCTGTCTGCCCACTTGTCTGCTTTAGTGCTGAGGGTCTGCCTCAACTGCTCCCCACCCACCACTCCCCAGCACTCCTTACACGAGGGAGGAAGAGAGACTTGTTTCCTTCAACAACCCATACCCGCCCAGCTCGGTGTTATGCAACCATGGCCATTTCATTCTTTCCTAAAACAAGGGCTCTGGGCTGTGACTAAGTTTAAATTCTGGGCCCCCAAGCAAGAAAGTCAACAAGGGCTTCCTGAACTTTTAGGTAAATTCAAACTAAAATGAACCAACCTCTCAGCCCCAGCCCCAGGCTAGCCTGGGACCGTCGGACCTGTGTTTAGGGAGAGTGGGGTTTCCTTGTTGCCCCTGAGATACTGATGCAGATTGGACAGGCAGGGAGGAGAGGGATGGTAGGGCGGCTCCCTTCTACCTAGGCTCTTGGACTCTGGGCCCCAAGCTCTGATGGGGGGAGGAACTTGGTTCCTGTCCCCCAGATCCTTACCACTATTTATTTTGCCTTGCATGTGGTACTCTCTAGGGTCTTTCTCCTGGACTCCAGCTTGGCGCTCCCAAATAAAACAGAAAAGCCCATGAAAGTTGGGCTGTGGGAAGAGATGACTGTGTTCTTCACAGCATCCCAGTGTGGCTTAAAGATGCTTGTGTTTCTTTGTAGGTTAACTTGCAGACAAAAGCCAATACTCGCTCATTCTTCCCCCGCCCAACACCACCTCTACAGATTCCCCCACTGGGTGCTCCCCTCTGCCCCGTATGGTTCTTCTCTAGAGTCACTGCTGGGCTGCACACCCTGTATAGTGCTCACCACCCCAGCACTGCATATCCTTACCCTCCCATCCGTCAGCATAGATGGCCAGGATTATGTGCCCACCACCGTTGAGGGTCTAAATGGTTTTCTTTTTGTAGACTGAGACTCTTGAATGCTACTTTTCCTCCTTCTGGGATACCCTCTGCTCAGTACCTGGGGCAGAGATCTACAGCACATGGTGGGCACTCAGGCTGGAGAGTGGGCCAAGGTACCATAAAGTAAAAACCCTTGAGATTCTAGCTGACCTCTGCATGAGTGTTTGCTGAGAAGATGCTGCCAGAGCTGAGAAATGGCTAAATATGGGCTGTTACAGGTTTTCCTATAAATAAACTCTGCTGGGACTTCCTCCTCCTCTTCCATGGTATCCTCTGTTCTACTGATCCCTTATGCTTGGCGTCTCTCACACCCAGCCCCCTGAATCTGGGGCACCCCAGGTGCTGACACCCTTTTGAGAATGAAGGTTAAAGGAAGGGGCCTGCCTGGACCATTATTCAGCTTTAAGTCTGAGGAGAGAAGCAGTGGCACAGTCCACAGACAGAAAGACCCAGAGAGGAAGGTCAGTGACCATCACAACATGGCCTAAGTCAGGGCCTGATGGGAGCTATTGTGGGAACCTCAGCTGCTCTCCAGCCTGTTTTCTGCCATCTGTCCCACACACACCCTCCAAACTGGTCTTGCTGAAACACAGCCCTGATCTCTGTGACTCTCTCCTCCTCAAGGCCATGGAGGGTACTGTGTGTCCTCCTGCCTCCACAGGCCCTATGCTCCATCTGGCCTTCACAGCCCTGCGGACATGGCCCTGCGAACACACTCTTGATTCAGCCAGCTGCTTGAACTGCCTTCCCCAGAACCCCCTGGAGATTTCCCATCTTCAGCACTGAACTGGGATAAAGGGAAATAAAGATATGACATAATTGGTGCTTGGAAGTAATTTCTTTGACTCAAGTCTTTCAGCTCATAGGGACTGAATCCTTCACTCCTCTCTCCACAAGCCAAATTCTACAACCTTTCCCCCACCTACTTGGCCATCGGAGGCCTTTTCTTCCTCTGAACATTATTGAGTTGCTATTTTGTGTTTTTGCTTCTTTTCTTGTGTCTTATATTTCCAGTTAGATTCTAATTGTTTTGAGAACAGGGGCCCTATCCCTTCTTTTTCTTTGGGCCCCCAGCTTCCAGCCCACGTAAGAAATTTCAAACTGACACAAGGAAATACTAAGGTTTTTGGTGGGAGCAAAGGCAGTCCTGGGGTAAGGGAAAGAGGTGAAGGGCAATATTGCAACTTTTCTGGAGGCCCATCTTTCCTGGACTTCTGAGCTAGCCCAGCCTACTCCAGGGTTCTCTTGACTCTCTCTCTCTCTCCCCTTTAGCCCCTCCTCTTTTTTCTTTGCCTTCTTCTTGCTAAAGAGCCTAAGAGGCCCAGAGTGTGGCCAGTGCTTAATAGGAGAGGGAAGTCTGCCCCTAGGATAAATCAAAACGGCTTCCCAGAGAAGCAGTGGGAACTTAGGGAACATGGTATTTTGACTGGAAACTGTCAAAGGCTTTTTTTTTTTTTTTTGAGACAGAGTCTCACTATATCACCCTGTATAGAGTGCTATGGTTTCACAGCTCACAGCAACCTCAAACTCTTGGGCTTAAGAGATTCTCTTGCCTCAGCCTTCCAAGTAGCTGGGACTACAGGTGCCCACCACAACACCTGGATTTTTTTTTTTTTTTGGTTGTAGTTGTCATTGTTGTTTGGCGGGCCCAGGCTAGATTCGAATCCCCCAGCTCTGGTGTATGTGGTTGGCGTCCTAGCTGCTGAGCTACAGGCGCCAAGCCAGACTTTTTTTTTTTTTTTTTGAGACAGAATCAGACTGTGTTGTCCTTGGTAGAGTGCCGTTGTGTCACAACTCACAGCAACCTCCAACTCTTGGGCTTAAGAGATTCTCTTGCCTCAGCCTCCTAAGTAGCTGGACTACAGGCACCCCCCACAATGCCCAGCTATTTTTTGGTTGTAGTTGTCATTTTGTTTAGCAGGCCCGGGTTGGGTTCAAACCCATAAGCTCCAGTGTATGTGGATGGCACCCTAGCTGCTGAGCTATAGGCGACAAGCCGGCAGTCCAGGAGAAGAGATGGATAGTGCTGGAGAGAGGGGAGGGTGAATGGCATCCCAAGTGGGAATCGTATGTTTGCGTAACAGCTATGAATGTAAAGAGGCAGGGGAACGAGGACAGTGCGTGTGAACATACTCATATGTATTCTACCTAGATTCCCAGTGTCCCAGGGATGTTGGAGAAATGACAGCTGGGAAGGGAACAGATGATCCTTCTGGACTGGGCCAGAGTCAGCCAGATGGTTGGGAGTTGGGAATCATTAGCGAACAAAAAGCAGCAGCTGGGATCTGAGACTTGATTTTTTATAATTAAATGAATAAAAGCATATTCAGTCATTCAATGGATCCATAGAGCACCTATCTGCGTAACTGTTACTGGAGGATCTGAACACAAATAGGGAGGAATTGTGCTCCTAGGGAGCTTAGCACTAATATTTCCATCCAACATATACTTAATAAACAACTTAAAAAATCAGCCAGGATGCCAGAGTATTCTGGGGTAGAATGTAGACTGTGACAAATTAATCTAATTGTACCAATATTTATGACGTAAACACATTGAAGGGTGAGGAAGAAAGGAGCTGATCTAAGTAACTTTGGAAAACAGTGTTTTGTTTTGTTTGAAGGTTTTTGGCCGCAACTGGGTTTGAACTCACCACCTCCGGCATATGGGGCCAGTGCCCTACCCCTTTGAGCCACAGGCGCTGCCCCTTTTGTTATTTTTTTAAGAGACAGAATCTCACTTTGTCACCCTTGGTAGAGTGCTGTGGTGTCACACAGCTCACAGCAAACTCCAACTCCTGGGCTTAGGCAATTCTCCTGCCTCAGCCTCCCTAGTAGCTGGGACTACAGGCACCTGTCACAATGCCCAGCTATTTTTTTGTTGCAGTTTGGCCAGGGGTGGGTTTGAACCCGCCACCCTCAGTACATGGGGCCGGTGCCCTACTCCCTGAGCCACAGGCGCTGCCCAGAAAACAATGTTTTGACTAGAAACTGTCAAAAGCTAATGATAAAAAGTATGATTCATTCTACATAAACCCTATACTCTTATTGGTAAATTCTTTCTCATGGGGTACAGGTTAAAAATTTTGAGGGCTCCTGTACCCAGCACTCTGGGAAGCTGAGGCCAGAGGATTGCTTAAGGTCAGAACTTCTGAGACCAGCCTGAGCAAAGTGAGAAAAATAGAAAAATTAGCTAGGTGTAGTGTTGTAGGCCTGTAGTCCCAGCTACTTGGGAGGCTGAGGCGGGAGGATTGGTTGAGCCCAAGAGTTCAAAGTTGCTAATAGCTAGGCTGAAGCCATAGCACTCTAGCCTTGGTGGCAGAGCAAGACTCTGTCCCCCCAAATAACTTTTGGTTTTGAAATGGCTTTACATGCATGTGTATATTGGAGTTGAGTAAGTAAGTAATGGATATTGGGAGCCAGCTTTCTCGCTGTTGGAGAGAGAAGTGATGGAAGGCTAGAATGAGCTCTGTGTTACTGGTTAGAGCTGGAGACGTCAGTGTAAACTCATGTTTAGTTAAATATATATACAGATGGGTAGCTATAGAAACAATTATAAGTATGCGTGTATACATATCTGGATATGCTCAAAGTATAATCATGGGCTCGGCGCCTGTGGCTCAATCGGCTAAGGCGCCAGCCACGTACACCTAAGGTGGTGGGTTCGAATCCCCAGCCCGGCCCACCAAAAACAATGATGGCTGCAACCAAAAAATGGCCAGGCGTTGTGGTGGGCACCTGTGGTCCCAGCTACTTGGGAGGCTGAGGCAGTAGACTCGCTTGAGCCCAGGAGTTGGAGGTTGCTATGAGCTGTGATGCCATGGCACTCTACCCAGGGGGATAGCTTGAGGCTCCGTCTCAAAAAAAAAAACAAAAAAAAACAAAGTATAATCATGAGTGATGATGTTCTGTGTAGAAAAAGATTTGGTGGCTTGGCGCCTGTGGCTCAAGTGGCTAAGGCGCCAGCCATGTATACCCAAGGTGACAGGTTCGAATCCAGCCTGGGCCTGCCAAACAACAATGACAGCTGCAACCAAAAAATAGCCAGGCGTTGTGGCGGGCACCTGTGGTCCCAGCTACTTGGGAGGCGGAGGCAGGAGACTTGCTTGAGCCTAGGAGTTGGAGGTTGCTGTGAGCTGTGATGCTACAGCACTCTACCCAGGGGGACAGCTTGAGGCTGTGTCTCAAAAAAAAAAAAAAAAGAAAAGAAAAAGAAAAAGATTTGGTTTTGAGGCAGAAAAATCAATATGAGTTCAAAACCAACAAAACGATATAAGCATGAGAAACACACTATGCAAATTGCTAATTAAGCGACAGTAATGCTTAAGGGCAACCCATGTGCCTGGGGAGTGGGTCAGTTGAGGATGTATGTTCAGTTGTACTTAATTGCTATGAACTCTTAGCACTAGTACATGTTAGAGGGTAGGGCCTGATGAAAGAATGTCCAGATTTCCACACAGTCCAAACAGGCTAGCTGTTATTGTCATTGATTATGGTCCCTCTTTTCTGCCAAGGACATTACACTCACTCTCCATCCTTATTCCATTGGGATGGCTGTCTGATGTAAACTTGTTTTTACATTGTGTCTTCTATTTCTCCCCACCTTTCCCAGACTTTCCTTTCTAGGGCTATACATGGGGTATATACATATATACATTACATCACCCTGTGTGCTGAGAGAGCCTAAAAGAAATGACCCTCAAATAGCAGTGAGCATATCAAGGGCCCAGATTTAGGTCTCTAAATAGCATTCTCCAATAAAAGGGTGACTGGTTCTCTGTTCTTTGGAGAAACAGCTGGTCTGGGGTTGGGGCAGGGAAAGTCCAAGATGATGTAAGCAGGGGTGTCCAACCTTTTTTTTTTTTTTTCCCTCTGCTGCACATTGGAAGAAGGCCACACATTAAATAAACAAACACTAACAAAAGCTAATTAGAAGGCAAAAAAAGTCCCTGTATATTTTTCATGATATCTGACACCACAGATAAGCCAAAGAAGTCTTCACAAAATCAGCCCACAGCTGGAGGCAGGTTGGACGCTCTTGAAAAAGCATCTTGTAGTACTAGAAAGTAAGGAAATGCTCAAAAAACAAAAGGATGAGGTCATATCAAAGAGACAAAGGACCTAACCAAAAATGAGCTCCCAACAGCCAAGGTTGAAACAATTTGAGCAACCAAATAAATTACATAATATTGGACAAATATGTGTGAGTGCATATTGATTGCATTAGTTTGTTAGGGCTGCCAGAACAATGCGTCGTTAATTGGGTGGCTTAAAACAACAGAAATTTATTGTCTCACAGGTCTGAGGTCTATAAGTTCAAAATATAGGTGTTGTCAGCCTTGCTCCTTCTGACAGCAGGATAGGGTCCTTTGCCTCTTCCAAGCTTCTTCTGACGGCTGATAATCCCTAGAATTCCTTGGCTTGCAGTTGCTTTGGTTCAACCCCTGCCTCTGACATCATGTGGTTGTCTTCACATCCTACTCCCTCTGTGAGCATCTGTCCAAGTTTCTCCTTTTTTTTTATTATTATTATTTTATTTTTATTTTTTTTTTGCAGTTTTTCTTTTTTTGCCAGGGCTGGGTTTGAACCTGCCACCTCTGGCATATGGGGCCGGTGCCCTACCCTTTTGAGCCACAGATGCCACCCCAAGTTTCTCCTTTTTATAAGGACACAAGTTATATTGGATTAAAGTTAACCTAATAGGCTTGGCGCCTGTGGCTCAAGTGGCTAAGGCGCCAGCCACATACACCTAAGGTGGGGGGTTTGAATCCAGCCCAGGCCTGCCAAATAACAATGATGGCTGCAACCAAAAAAATAGCCGGGCGTTGTGGCGGGCGCTTGTAGTCCCAGTTATTTGGGAGGTGGAGGCAGGAGACTCGTTTGAGCCCAGGAGCTGGAGGTTGCTGTGAGCTGTGATGCCACAGCCCTCTACCCAGGGGGACAGCTTGAGGCTCTGTCTCAAAAAAGAAAAAAAAAGTTAACCTAATAACCTTACCTTAGTTTGGCTAAATCTGCACAGAACTTATTTCCAAGTAAGGTCAGATTCCAAGCTACAGGGGTTTAAGACTCAATGTATCTTCCTTTGGAGGACACAACTCATGCTCCCCCTCCTCTTTTTTTTGTTTTTTGAGACAGTCTCACTATGTCACCCTTAGTACAGGGCTGTGGTGTCACAGCTCACAGCACCTCAAACTCTTGGGGCTTAAGTGATTCTCTTGCCTCAGCCTCCCAAGTAGCTAGGACTACAGGCGCCCACCACAATGCCCAGCTTTTTTTTTTTTTTTTCAGTTTTTGGTTGGGGCCAGGTTTGAACTCACCACCTCTGGTATATGGGGCTGGCACCCTACTCCTTGAGCCACAGGCGCCGCCCTGGGTTTTTTGTTGTTGATGTTGTTGTAGTTGTCATTGTTGTTTAGCAGGCTCAGGCCGGGTTTGAACACACCAGCCCCAGTGTATGTGGCCAGCACCCTAACCACTGAACATGGGTGCTGAGCCCACAACTCATCCCTTAATGCTGATAGAAATGAATAATTGAATAAATAGAGGAGAGACAACTCTTCCAGAAGATTTCCAAATAATTTATGTACTTTACCCTCCAGAAGGTAGAATTTAACACCCTTCTCCTCCTTGAGAATGGGCTAGAGTTAATGGATTGCTAGACTTGCTTGACTTTAAAGAATATAATGCAAAAAGGCTGGGTGTGGTGCCTCACACCTGCAATCCCAGCACTCTGGGAGGCTGAGGCAGCAGGATCACTTGAACTTAGCAGTTTGAGACCAGCCTGAGCAACAGCAAGACACTGTCTCTACTAAAAATAGAAAAATTAGCTGGGTGCGGTGGTGGGTGCCTGTAGTTGCAGTTACTGGTTGAGGCAGGAGGATCGCCTGAACCTAGGAGTTTGAGATTGCTGTGAGCTATAATGATACCATGGCACTCTAGCCTGGGCAACAGAGTGAGACACAGTCTCAAAAAGAAAAAGAAGTACGAAAAGGAAAAAATAGTAACTTTGCAGTGGAGAAAACTGACAAATAATTACCTTACCAAGTTATTGAGGTTAAGTTCTTTGGTAATATCATGCTAATATCAGGTCTCCCCAAATGATTAGGGGAGAAGTACCTCTCACCTCTATGGCTTTTCTATAACCCCAATCTAATCATAGAAAAACATTAGGCAGGCTGGACCCTGTGGCTCAAGCGGCTAAGGTGCCAGCCACATACACCTGAGCTGGCAGGTTCGAATCCCAGGCCCGCCAGAAAACAGTGATGATTGCAACCAAAAAATAGCCAAGCATTGTGGCAGGAGCCTATAGTCCTAGCTACTTGGGAGGTGGAGGCAGGAGAATTGCTTGAGCCCAGGAGTTGGAGGTTGCTGTGAGCTGTGATGCTACCATACCCTACAGAGGGCCATAAAGTGAGACTCTGTCTCAAAAAAAAAAAAAAAAAAAAAGGTTATCAATTGGAGAAGTTGGGTGAGGGGTATTTGTGAACTCTCCATATATCTTTGTAACTTTGCTGTGAATCTAAAAATATTCTAAAATAAAGCTGGGCAAGGGGGCGTATGCCTATAATCCTAGCACTCTGGGAGGCCGAGAAGAGGAGCGAGCTTGAGCTCGTGAGTTCAAGACCAGCCTGAGCAAAAGCGAGACCCCGTCTCTACTAAAAATAGAAAAACTGAGGCCAGAGGATAGCTTGAGTCCAAGAGTTGGAGGTTACTATGAGTTATGATGTCACAGCACTCTATCCAGGGTGGCAGCTTGAGACCTGTGTCAAATAAATAAAACAAAACAAAAAAATAAAATTACTCTAAAATAACTAGCTTGGCTCGGCGCCTGTGGCTCAGGCTCTAGCCACGTACACCTAAGGTGGTGGGTTCGAATCCCCAGCCCAGGCCTGCCAAACAACAATGATGGCTGCAACCAAAAAATGGCCGGGCGTTGTGGCGGGCGCCTGTGGTCCCAGCTACTTG
>CAUYQV010175193.1:0-11640 GCA_963574575.1 Galagoides demidoff
GGGCGCCTGTGGTCCCAGCTACTTGGGAGGCAGAGGCAGGAGACTTGCTTGAGCCCAGGAGTTGGAGGTTGCTATGAGTTGTGATGCCATGGCACTCTACCCAGGGGGATAGCTTGAGGCTCTGTCTAAAAAAAAAAAAAAGGAACCGAAAGGAAAGCCCTCCTTTCTCCCAGAGTCTGCAGGCCCTTCCTTGCTAAAAGCCCTTCTATTTTTGCTTCTCCAAGGGAAATGGAGGAGGGAGGAGTAACAGACTGAAGCAACAACTGAGTCTGAGAACTTGTGGGGCATTCAGTTTACTCCAGGCCAAATCCGATGGAAAATTTTAACAGTTACTTATTTCAACTCCTGGGACCTTTCTTAATGTTGCCTATCTAAGCCCATATAATGAATAGGACTAAATCTACTGTCCTCAGCTTTCTGAGGCTGGGTTCATGATGGATGAGGCCTGTTCCCATTTAAAAGTCTGGGACACCACAAATTATACAGCCTGAGTGGAAAAGAAGTCAGCATCCTGGGCAGCACCTGTGGCTCAAAGGAGTAGAGCACCGGCCCCATATGCTGGAGGTGGTGGGTGCAAACCCAGTCCCACCCAAAAAAAAAAAAAAAAAAAAGTCAGCAGCCTCTCACCCCTCCCAGCCCAGCCCGAGGGCCCCCTCAGAGTTCTCCTAGCCTAGCCCAAGGGCCCCCTCGGAGTTCTCCCAGCCTAGCCCAAGGGCCCCCTCGGAGTTCTCCCACCCGCCTGTGCTCTGCCCGACCTCAAGCACCTGTCACACTGAAGTGTCACTGCCCATGTACAATACAGGGCTGGATTTACTGCTGCCTTCCACCTTGGCTATTTATCTTTGCATCCCTAGTACCTGGTATAAAGTACCTGAAGACAAGGTCATTGTGAATGACAGAGACAACTGATACAAACTCATACCTGTCATCAATCAGATGAGGGTTGGCATGATACCTGCTTTTGCACTATTGTCCCCCACTATCCCCATGTTATACAACAGGATACTGAGGATCAGAAGTATATGTTTCCTAAGATGCACTCAAGGACTATGGAAGTTATTTAAATTCTCTGACCCTATTTCTTCATTTGTAAAATGAGAGTGAGAAAAAAAAAAAACTCATTTCATAGGGTCATGGTAAGGTATTCATTTTGACTGACAAGAAACCTGAACGTCAAGGAGTGTTTGTGACCTGCCAGTCACATGAGTGACAGGTGGCTAGCTGAGCCGCCATGCCTCAGCCCCTTCTCTCCTCACATACAGAAAAGGTCTAAGGTTTTAAATCTTTAAACAGCTATCTTTTAGAGAAGCTTGACTTTCACATTTAATGAAGAGCTATTTTGCAACATTATACAAACAAATTAATTTATGTATTCATCACTTGGGAACTAAAGCAATTTTTTAGAGGCCCATCCTAACAACACTCTATTGTAACCATCTTTGTAAAATGCTAACATTTGCAATTAGGTACAGATTCTTACCTATGTCACACACGTCTTCTTCAGAAGAAACAGGGCCTGAGCAGTCTCCTCCCTCCTGGGAAGATCTCATGCTACTGCCGTCTCCTGCTTTCTCAGTCTGTGTGCCACCAAGGTCACTCTTTGTACTCAAGTGCTGCTCACATCTAGGAGCCCACAGAGCTAAGTGGGGGGCAGTTGGAAGGACCACTGTGTGGGAAGGAACAGTTTTTGATTCTTGGCCAGGAACACACTTGGGGGCTGTGGTTTTCAGGTTGTCTTCAGGCCCCAGCTGGTGAGGAGGGACAGAGGAATGTGCCGCTGCAGTGTCTTGGACAGGTGGCGTGTCGCCAGTTTTAGCACCGGTATTTGCTGCGGCCAAAGGGTGAATATTGACAGAGGGCTCCTCTGCCACCTGTCCTGGCCCTCTCAGAGGGACAGGGCAGCCTGCGCTCCTCTCCACGCCCCGCCCTACTGAACTGCAGGCTGTGCTGCTGCCCTCTGCCCACTCTGCCTCCAGGCTGTTCCCTTCACTCTGGGCGGAGTTCAGGAACACTTCCTCCTTGTCTGCAGTGACGAGGTGCGAGGCACTCTCCTGTCCTCTTCCCGGAAACAGGCCTGTGCCAGGGCCCTCCCTGCCATGTGTTGCTTCCTCTTGTGCACACGTGGCGCTTGGCTGGCCCTGTCCTGCAGTGCGCTCCTGGTATTCCTTGGTGCTCACTGCCATCACCTCTTTGCTTTTTGTGGATGGCCCAGGACGCTGACGGTTACTCTCAGCAGTCAGGCTGGGCATGGGCACCTCACGCTTGTTTACCTGAGTGGCCAAATGGTCACTGTTTCCTTCCGGATTGCGTGGACCTGGCTGAGTCTCTTCACGTCTGCTGACGCTGGCAACAGCTGGTACACACTCCGCTGTGCTGGTGGAGATGATGGCAGCGTCGCTCAGGTCCTCTAACCTTGCCGTGGTGAGCTGGTCTTCACCCGGGGAGACAGCACCAATCATGACGGCTTCGCACCCTTCAGAGGTGCTTGTGGAAATCATGGCAGCATCACTCATCTCTTCAACTGGTGTGACTGAGGGCTGGGCCCCCTCCTGCGGGGCGGCGCTGGACACTGGGCCCTCACAGTCTTCCACCGAGCTTGTAGAGATGACAGCGCTCCCGTCCTTCTCTTCCAAGACCGTCCCAGTTTGTTCATTTCCACTTTCGACAACCGCACCAGACACAGAGGCCTCACACTCCTCTGCTATGCTGGTGGAAATGAGGGCGCATTCATCCTTTTCCTCCTTGCTGGTTGAGGCGAGGGGGCCCTGGGCCTCTGAGGGTGCACTGGGCATAGGCCCCTCAAAGTCAGCCGTGCTCACGAAGACCGCACCTTCAGCCCTCTCCTCCACGGCTGTGAGCGGCTGCGGACCTTCGGCACACTTGGTGGGGGTTGCACTGGAAATGGGCACCTCACACTCCTCCCCTATGCTTGTGGAGATCATGGCACACTCATCTTTCTCCTCGCTACGGCCAGAAGCACACAGGCTCTCTGCAGAGACAGCACTGGGCATGGGGGCCTCGAACTCTTCCATGTTTGCCCTGGCGCTGTCCACACTCTCCCCAGCCCTTAGAGCACCTGTGTGCCCTTCTCCTGTGGTCACCACTGCGCTCCCACCAGGGGCATCATCACTTGTCGTGCTGGTGGAGATCATCAGGCCTTTGTTCAGACTTGTGCCACCAGCAAGGCCGTGCTGCTTGGTGATCCCACCCCCGGCGGTAGTGGCCAGGGGGCGGTCACACTCCTCATTCTCCACAGACGTGATGATGCCCTCATCTTCTTTCTCCCTTGGTGATGTGTGGGCAACTTCACATCCCAGGACGGTACCACACACAAGAGCATCATAACTGGCCCCTACCAGCCCCGTGGAGATAATGATGTCTCCAGCATTTTCTGCCCTGGCGAGCTGAGTATTGCTTTGATCAGAAGCAGCACTAGTCATGGGGCCCTTGCGACCCTCCGGGATGGCTGCCACTTCCTCCTTCCCCGAAGCCCCACTGGTCACGCTGCTCTCCACGACCCCTTTGGCACTGGAGCAGATCTCTGCATCTTTCCCCTCCTTCTCTGCGCCGCTCACACTGTCAGCGTTACTGTCGCTCGCATTGACGACAGCTGCTCCAGCCTCAGCCTCCACGTGCTCGGCCACTGTACCAATCTGACTGTCCCCTTCCACACTTTCACAGATCAGCGCCCCTTCACTCTCTTCTCCCATCCCCGTGCAAGTGGAAGCGTGCCCGATTTCATTTCCTCTTCCAGTACTGGTCACCACGCCCTCCCCCTCCTCGTCCTCCTCTTTTGCACCTGTGCTGGTCACAATGCCTTCGTCATCACATGGGCCAGCAGCGACTAAGGGGATGCTGGTGACATCTTTGGCTGCTGTGCTGTCCATGGCATTCTCTCCATTTTCCTCCGACTCAGAACTTATAGCAAAGCCTTCACTGCCATCTTCTGAACCCGTGCAGCTGGCTGGGCCCTCCCCGTCTTCCTCCGTGATCCCCGTGCTGGTCACTGCACTCTCACCTTCTACCCCATCGTTCACGGAGCCGTCTCCTTCGTGGCTGGTGCTGGCTCCTGCTGGTGTGTCATTACCTGCCAAAGCCACGTCTGCCCCTGTAACCACACGCTCCTCTCGGGGCCCTGCCCTGGTCACTGAACAGATCACGGAATTGCCACTGTGGCCTTCTGCTCCCGTACAGGTCACAGTGCCCTCTGTTTCTTTTTTGGGGCCCAGTCTCGTCTTGTTTCCCTGGAACCCGTCAACCTCTTCACTGCTGAGGGATCCGGCTCTTACTTCCGTCCCAGCACTGGTAACTGCCCCATCGCTTTCAACTTCACTAATAAAAGTAACAGTTTCTTCGACCATTTCTGTGTCTCTATTGGAAGAGCCGTGACACTTCTCTTGAGAGCCTGCACTGGTGACAGCGTCATCCTTCTCCTCTGTCACAACACTGTTCACAGAAGCTTCCGTGTCAACTGCGTGTGAAGGCACAAGGCCTGGTGCTCCTTCCTCCGACTCAGCCACGGCACACTCCCCACTCTCCCCTTCCTTGGAGCTTGTGAGGAAAGTTTCGTTCTCAGCAAACCCTTCTGTGACGACAGCTCCTCCTTCTTCAGCTGCAGCAAAAACAGTGCCCTCGCTGGCTTCTGCCCTGGCCTGGAGGGGACGGTTTCCAGGGTGTGCACCTGCCGTGAGGCCTTCGTCAGCCTCAATGCTGGTGCAGGGCTGAGCCACCTCACGCGTGCTGGTTTCTGAAGACGTGGTGGTGGCAGCACCCGCCTTTACTGGGCTCATGGGAACACTTTTCTTGTTCCCTTCAGTGCTAGTGGCGACAGAGGTCTTTCCTGCCTTACTGGGTCCCCCGGCCACAACCTCAGTTTTTCCATTCTTTTGGTGCAAAACAGGGGCTGCAGAGCCACCTGTAGCGCTGGTGTCCACCTGACTGTTCTCACTTCTCCTTTCAACACCAACGCGTATGTCTTTTGTTTTGCCTGGGCCTCTATCGTGCGTAAGTTGCACAGTTTCAGCACCTTTTCCTGCACTCATGCCCGTACGGTCACCAGCAGTGCTATCCTTCTTGTCATTCTCTACTACTGCTCTGATTGTCTGCTTGAAACTGGGCTCTGAGTTTAAATCGGTCTCTTTCTGGGTCAAGTCTGCTGAGCGGCCTTCTCTGAGAACATTCTCGTTTCCCACAGCCACACTGGTGACCTTGCTCCCGAGGGGCACAATCACCTTTTCTGGCTTACTGTCCAGTGAAGTGGCCTGGTGGCCTTCTGGAATGTGTCTTTTGCTAGTGATGGTGGCTTTGGCTGCTGTCTCTACTGTGGAAGCTTCACCACCTTCTTTGCTGTCACTTGTCCTAGGGACAGCACGGGGACCCCCAGGAGAGATGGCGGCAGTGCCGCCTTCTAAAGGAGTTCTTTTGTCCTCTAGAGGATTTACGTCTGAACCATGAGATTCTCTCTGAGATACAGCAGTCACTGTGCTTGGGGATGGAGAGAGCTCTGTGCTCGTGGAATGTTTGGGAACGGTGTCCCCTTGGGCAGCGCGTTCATCAGCAGGTCTGGCTGCACTTCTTGGGTTTTTCTGCGCCCTCCCGTTCTCCGGCGGGGCACTGGGCAGCGTCCTCTGCGTGGTTTCCGAGCCTGTGTTTACTTCATGAGCTGCCCGCGGACCTGGCCCTCTCTCCCCGGGGCTCAGTTTAGACACAGCACTTTGCACGTGCACTTTTCTGGTCATGGGGCTCCTGCGGTCGGCGTGCTTTTCAGAATTACCAGTAACTCCTGTCCCACGCCCTGACTTACACGTGAGAGCTGGTGATTTCGAATCTACTGTAGAAGTTCGTGATTCATCCTTTACAACTGTGGTGTGAGTTTTGTGTTTTATAGTATTTTCAGAGTCAGTGTCTTGCTGAGAACTATTATTATTGTTGCTGTCTTGGATTTTAGAAACTTCAAACACATTTTCAACACCTGGCTCAGAATCAATTTCCATTGGCTCTTGTTCAGGAATCAATGTGGCATCACCACTTTTTTTTGGTCTTTGAAGGGAGGAGTTACTGGGAGTGCCTGAAGTGTTTGCTGCTGATTTTTCCTCTCCTTTGGCCATTTCTTGTGGTAAGCTTCCTCTTCGATTTTCACAAAGCCTTCTACTCAATTTCTTTTCCATGACTGAACCATTTCCTCTGGGCTTTTCGTGATTACTATCAGTCTCTTTGCCATCCTTGTCATCTGATTTATTCTCTTCCTTCCTTTTCACATCCTTACTGCTATGCTTCACACTTCTGCTTCTATGTCCATCTGATGGCCTTCTGTCAAGCCGGGAGCCGGGATCCTTGTCCCCCCGAGATTTCTCCCTTGCTAATGGTAACTTAGCTCTATAAGCAGCATCTTTTTGGGTACTATATGCCGAGGAAGCAGGAGTCTCTGACACAGGTTCAATACCAGTTTCTTCAGAAGGTTTCTCTTCAGCTTTAGACTTTCGTTGCTTTTCTGAGTCATTTTCTTCTGAGTTTTTCTCCTTATCTGGTTTTAGAGGGGCTGCCTGTTTGGGGACATTTTCTGGGACTTCTGTTTCTATGCCTTTTAACTGCCTGCCTTGACTTTTTGACTTGGACTTCAACACGAGTTTCTCGTCTAACGAGCTCTTTGTTCTTCGTTTCTCCTTGTGAACAGACTCTTCTGGTTTTGAAATACTGTCTAAGTTGGTTGAGTCTGTGTCACATCTCTCTTCAGAATAACTCTCACTTCTTCTCTGTGATGTGACACTGTGCTGCTTGGCACTTAGAGAATCTTTCTGAATTCTTGAATCACTGGACCGTCTTGATTTGTGCTCTGCCTTAGGTTTTTCGGTTGACAAATGTCTGTCTTTTTTGTTGTTTTCTTTGCGACCATTCTCATCTGTTTTTATGATATATTCAGAAACTGGCTTTCCGTCCTTGCCTAAAATTGATAATTTCCTTTCGTTCCTGTGTTTGCTTTTTCGTTCAGCTTTATCATCTGAAGAAAGCTTTGTTTGCTGACTTTGCTTCTGATTTTCCTCCACTTTCACCCCTTTCTCAGGAGAGTGTAGGTCGGCGTCGTCACCGGTTCTGTGTGTGCTGTCACCTTTATATTTATGTTTCACAGACGCTTTATCTTCTGGCAGAGGCTTCTCTTTCTCAGGCTTCTCCTTGGACGGCCTCAGCTCCTTCTTGGGCAGGCCTTTCCCGTGTGGAGGTTCAGAATCGTCCTTCTTCAGATGCTTTTCACTTTTCACTGTGCTTCTCTGTTTCTGGGGTTCTTCTGTGCCCATTTCTGAGCGTTCTACCTGCCTCTTCCCGTCTCTCCCATCAGGCTCTTCCTGGGCCACCTCCACCATGACAGGGGTGGATGTGCGTCTTCTGTGTTCTCTTTCTGTTTTGGATTCATTTCTGTTTTCATCAACTGAATGCAAAGATTCTGAAAGTCTCCGGGCAGGTTTACTTGGTTCACTTTTTGCATGAATATGCTTCAGCTCCTTTGAAGAAGACACCTTTTCCTTTTCACAATGCTACAAGAAAATAAAGTTAAAATATGAGTAACACAACAATCAAGTGTTAGATCTCAATTTAATCCTTGGGTCCCTTTAACACGCTGAGTGCTGTCCCATTACACCTCACTGAATTTGTGCGAGCTGTCTATGCTAGGTATGATTACCCTCATTTGATGCACCAGAAAACTGTATGTAACTTGACACCCAGGCAATTCAGCAGGTGTGTGAGACTGAGTCCAGATGATTCCACTCTGCATCTAGTATTCCCCCTACTACACTGTCACCATGTTTGCAGAGACTAGTTACTTCTTCTGAGATTCATCTATGCATTCCTGAACTCTGAATCACTAGCGCCCACTAATGCCCAACAGAAATTATAAGCTGAATGAATGTTAGCCCAATATTCTTTTCAGTCTAAAAACAGAACATGTGATGATGAAGACAGTTTAAAAATTTTATAATGAAATAAGGACATCCTATTTTAACTTAGGAAGTCTTTATTTCATTTATGGAGGCTGGGTTCCTGTAGCACAATGGTTACAGTACCAGCCATATACACCAAGCCTGGTGGGCTCGAACCCAGCCCAGGCCAGCTAAACAGCAATGATAACTGCAACAAAAAATAGCTGGGCATTGTGGCAGGCACCTGTAGTCCCAGCTACTTGGGACACCAAGGCAAGAGAATTGCTTAAGCCCAAGAGATGGAGGTTGATGCAAGCTGTAATGTCATAGTACTCTACCGAGGGCGACACAGTGAGACTCTGTCTCAAAAAAAAATTTCATTTATGGAAATCTCAATAATTTAGGCCATTTGTACACTATTTTACATGTGACGCTTCAAATGTATATAATAATTCACAGTAACAGCAAAAATATATATAACTTATACGAAAGGGAAAATACTCAGAGACATAGCATCCAAACATTTCCCTCTACCCCTGGGTTCAGCACTAGAAGATTACTGAGACCAGTGAGTGGATGCTGACTCAATCTACCCTAATGAAGACCTGCCGACTCTCAGCCCACCCTAATGAAGACCTGCCGACTCTCAGCTCACCCTAATGAAGACCTGCTGACTCTCAGCAGTGCTCATTCAATAAGGGCTTCCAGTCCTCAGAAGGACTATGCTTTGGGTCAGCTCAATACTCAATATCCTTAAATTTCAACATAAATATTAAGATTTTTCTACCAATGCAAAGAACAGAACACAAGACCTTAATAAATACTTTAAATTCCTCAAAGAAAAACTGGCAGGAATTTGCAACAATCTAATTTTACAATAAAATATTAATTTTAAATAGTTAGTATGAATATTTTGAGATCATTTCTCATAGAAATCTATCATAAAGTTCAATATTAAAAATGTCATTAAAACATCAAGATATATTTCTAAATATGCCCTTAATTTTTGAATAAAACTAAGATATTTGCTGACTGTGAACAAATAATCTCTAAATTCCCTCTGAAAATATTAAGATACTTTAGCTACAGAATTAGAAATATGGTTTTGTAAATAAGAATTTAATCCTAAGAGGGGAAAAAATGTATTCAACGCATATATTTTTACTATTTAAAATAACTGAATGTTAGAATGACCAATGTGCTCAAATATAAGAAAATGCTGAAGTAAGTTATGGTGTGCACCACTATAACACCACATGGTAAAGGACGGTGCACCCATTCACTGTAACATCACACAGTAAATTATGGTATGCCCATTTACTATAACACTATGCTGAAGTAACTTACGGTATGCCCATTCACTATAACACAACACAAACACTAAATAAGGAGGCTCACAAGTAACATAACATGACTAAAGTATTGTATTTCCATTCCAAAAAATTATGGAATGAATGAGAATAAAAGGGATGATTTGTTATAATCAAGGGATTTTAGCTTTCCCCCCATTTCTTTTTCCGTTATTTTTAGAAATTTTGTTATTGCAATATAAAGAAATGGAGGGAGAAGAAGAAGGAAAAGGAGAAAAATAGCCATTACCTAGATAAAAGATCATATAAAATTAACTCACCAAAATGAGGAATTTAGGTCATAATAGAATGGGGTTTCAAAAATGATTAATGTAAGGAATATTTAAAAAATTCTTTTTAAGGAATTTTGAAAATGTAAGGAATATTTGAAAAAACTCAAATTGCATTCTAAGTTTTACTCCAAAGGACTAAGTGATTCCTACTGATCAAAAGAACATCTGAAAAGAAATTTTACTGATTCTAACACACCTCACTGGTTTTCAGGGTTTCTTTGGAATCTTCTTCAGATTGCTGCTTCTTTTTGGAATTTTCTTCAATATTCCTAAGGGGGAAAGAGTCAAATGTAAACTTTTAAACGAATATAAGAAATTTTCAGGGAGGTTAAAAAAAAAAGTTTTCCTTTACTATAAATACTCAATCCATAAATACAGAGTTATTACATTTCAATTGCAATCCTCTGCTTAGTCAACAAAGAACATAATCCCAACTGGGGCATGAACAGCTTTTGGTGCTAAAGAAAAGTAGGTGAAACAATAGTCCTGATTTGTTGCTTAAAGATGACTATTATGGGCTGCAATTACATTTTGAAATTACTACTTTTTGAGTGAGGAGAGCAATCTTATTTATTCACATCAATAGGAATCAGACTTAATAAGAAATCTGAGAGCTGATTCCTCTCACGGACATTCTACAAATTATTAACTCACTTATCCTGAAGTCTGTGATAAATTCACACAATCCCAACTTGATATAACAGCAAAATTGTAGCCCATGGTTCACATGACTTCACAGCCATTGTCTACGGCTTTCTAATTCTTTAGGAATTAATAATGACAACACAGTGTTAACAAGGCTCAGACTCGGGGTGAAGGGGAGCAGTATGGATACTGCTAAGAAGAACTCTGTAAAAATACTGTATAATGGACACAACAAGTGGTCACTGAATGCCCTAAACAAGAATACTTCCAGGGGACTTCTGCACGGTCCACACACTCCCCAAACTCTATAGATTATGCATGTGCTTCCTGTGGAGAGAGGGTCTAAATACCCCATCAGAATAAGAAAGATATGGGATTCCAACATAGGTCAATACATTACTACTTAGAAAGTAATGGAGAGAATTTTGATACTAAAAACCTTAAGGTTCTTCATAAATGTGATAACTAACACACATGTTCAAGGCATAGAACTCCTCACTGCCATTTTCAGTGCTGTCTTCTGAAAGCGTCTCAGGAGAGGTTCCAACGTGAACAAGACCAGACAGAACGTGTACCTTGAATTTTTCCTTCTCTTTTTGCTCAAGGCTACTTTTTTCTCTAAAACCTTCTGTTCTTTAAGGACTTCTTTACTTCTAGGGGTTTTAGGTTCTAAATTTTTTGATGATGGCTCTTCTAAATCCACATTACTCTTGCCTAGGAAAGAAACAATCAATAAAATGAATTTAAGAGCTTTGTAAACAGTGCAATATTTATTTTTATTAAGATTTTTCTAATCATTGTAAAAAGGCAACATGGTTTAATATTATTAAGTTGTAATAGAATAAACATAGTATTTTAGTTGGAGAAGTCTTTTCTTTTCTATTTCAAACAACCATACAAGTGTGTGTCTGCAAATTGCATATTATACAGGATTGCTACCTAGGGGGAGTGCCATTTTTTTCAATGCAATATTCCAGAAAAATGCTGGACATTTTAATAACGTAAGCATAGATTAATTCCATTTAATATTACTTCCCTGTGTTAACAATCCATTTTCCAGTGATAATCCATTTAACCATTACTGGAAAATAAATTGCTAGTCAATGACTTGCATAAGCTGATACCTGACAAAATGTCTAACTTAGATATATCAATAAAATAAAAAAGTTACTAAACAAATGAGATTAACAGGTAAGGAAATCCTCCATATTTGAGAATAGATCTTTTTATTATATATTCACACCTCATAAGTACTGTAAGATGATCTAGAAAATAGTGGAATATATAAGACAGTTTGAATATTTTTTTTTTTTTTTTTTGAGACGGAGCCTCAAGCTATCCCCCTGGGTAGAGTGCCATGGCATCACAGCTCACAGCAACCTCCAACTCCTGGGCTCAAGCGAGTCTCCTGCCTCTGCCTCCCAAGTAGCTGGGACCACA
>CAUYQV010175197.1:0-28454 GCA_963574575.1 Galagoides demidoff
GATGGCTGCAACCAAAAAATGGTCGGGCGTTGTGGCGGGCACCTGTGGTCCCAGCTACTTGGGAGGCGGAGGCAGGAGACTCGCTTGAGCCCAGCAGTTGGAGGTTGCTATGAGCTGTGATGCCATGGCACTCTACCCAGCGGGATAGCTTGAGGCTCCGTCTCAAAAAAAAAAGAAAAAAAAATGTATTATATTTGTAAATTGTACCTATTCTGAAATTTAAAAAGACATATTACAATACTATTTTTGCATTCTATGAAATTTTTATTGCTCCGTATAGACCAAATTTTTAATTAAGAAACCCCCCCCACCCCCACCCCCACTCCCCTATCAATGGTGTCCTGCTTTACCAATGTTAAAATCTGGTCACCTTATTAGAGCTCTAGTGATCCTCCTGCCTCAGCCTCCTGAGTAGCTGGGACTATAGGCACATGTTGTTGCACCTGGCTAACTTTTGTATTTTTTTGTAGAGATGGATTCTGTCTTTTGCTCAGTCTTCTATACTCCTTTATTTTGAAGTGAGTTAGTCAGTAAGCCTATACCAAAACCAAGGAGAGAGAATTTTTTTTTTCAAGATAGGATTTTGCTCTAACACCCAGGCTGGAATGCAGTGGTGTGATTGTAGCTCACTATAACCTCCAACACAAAGGAAGAGAATTAATGCCTACCTCCTGAAGAGAAGAGTGTCTACATATATTCTTTAGAATACCATAAGAAAGAGCTCTCCTTTACCATGTATTTACTTATTTAGTAGTTTTTATATTACATAGCCTCATGGATATTTATTTATTTTACTGTCATTTGCATTTATTTTATGTTGAATCTATTCCCATGCCATAAGTTTTTGTTTCTTCTGGGATGACTCTTTTCTTCTGTAAAACTTTCTCTCCTGTTTTTGGAACAATTTCTCAGTAAGAATAATTTCAATGTGGCAAGGTTAATCTGTCCATGAGGTCTGTTAACATCTTGGGTGCTTTGTTCACCTGGAAATGCTCTGCATGTAAACCTCAAAGCTCAGAATTATGGTGCATTTCTAAGCTTGTGCAGGAAAAATTCAGCACTTCTTTGGGCCACGGACCCTGCCACTGTTTGGCTTAGGTCACCTACCCACACCATCATTCTAAGCTGTTTCAGGAGAGTGATATATATTAGATGCTTTTGTGTGCTAATGCATGCCCTTGTCAGTAACATGGGTGTCCATCAAGTGAACATGAAGATTTGAATCTCTCTTTTTTTAGACAGAGTCTCACTTTGTCACCCTTGGTAGAATGCTGTGGTGTCATAGCTCACAGCAACCTCAAACTCTTAGCTCAAGAGATTCTCTTCTCTCAGCCTCCCAAGGATCTGGGATTTCCGACCACAATACCTGGCTATTTTTAGAGATGACGTCTCATACTGGCTCAGGCTGGTCTTGAACCTGGAGCTCAGAGCTCAGGCAATCCACCTGCCTCGGCTTCCCAGAGTGCTTAGGATTACAGGTGTGAGCCATTGCACTGGACCTGAATCTCTTAACCTTTCTTTTCTTTCTTTTTTTTTAGAGACAGAGTTTCACTTTGTCACCCTCTGTAGAATGCCGTGGCATCACAGCTCATAGCAACCTCCAGCTCTTGGGCTTAGGTGATTTTCTTGCCTCAGCCTCCTAAGTAGTTGGGACTATAGGCACCTGCTACAATGCCCAGGCCTCCACCCTTGGTATCTGGGGTTAGCGTCCTACTCACTGAGCCACAGGCCCCACAGGGACATGAATCTCTTGATTTGCATAATTTCATGGAGTTTTCTGGGTCAAGTGAACAGCAAACCATTTTTCCAGATCATCTCAGGCTGATTAGGGGAAGAACCATGGATATTTATTTTATTCTTGGTTTATAATCCAGTACTATCATTATTTTGTTGCTGAAATCATTCCAGCTTTGGCCATTGGTGGCGCTCTCAGATTGGTTCCTATTGTCCTTTTGACCTCTTTCTCCTGTTTTTGTTTTTTATATTTTCAAACTTTTTTCTTTTCTGGCACTGCGAGATACTCCAGAATCATCTTGTATTTTCCCTGTACTTGGAAAATGGTATTTAGAAACCAAAATTTGTGTGGTGGTCATCCGTGTTGCTACTGGGGTATCATTGCTTCTGGGACCGCTCAGTGGACCAACCTAGGAAATGCGTGTGTGTGTTAACTTATGTGTGTGTTAACACATCTCTCTATATCATCTATCCACCTATCATCTATTCACCTAACATCTGTGTTAACTTATGTATACACACTTTCTCTATATCACCTATCTACCTGTCATCTATCCACCTAACATCTGTCTACCTAAAAAAGTGAATTTATACTAATATCTCTGACCCTAATCTAGCACCATGTGCTTCATTCCAGATTCTTCCCCTCGCTTATTTGTGACTTTTTCTCTGATAATGAGAGACCTGGCTCCCATCATCAACAATTATTTACTTATTTGCTCAAGGCTGGTATGATGAGTTTGGTTGTGCCACCCTACAATTCATATGTTGAAATCCTTACCCCCAGGGCCTAATAATGTGACCTTACTTAGAGATAGAATCTTTACAGAGATAATGAAGTTAAAATGAGTTCATTAGGACTGGCCGTAATCTGACTGATATCCTTATTAAAAGGGGTAATCTGAACAGAGACGCACATAGAGGGAAGACCACAGGAGAAGACGGCCATCTGCAAGACGGCCTTTCTACCACGCAGAAAGGCCAGGAACAGAGTTTCTCACAGCCCTCAGATGGGACCACCTCTGCCAACAACTTGATTTCAGATTTGTGGCTTCCAGAACTATGAAAAAAATTGTTGCTTCTAAAGCCATCCCGTTTGGCACTTTGTCATGGCAACTTTAGCAAACTAATACAGATTTTCCAGTGCACAGGTATTTTAGTTCCAGAACTGCTAATGCCCAGCCCTATTAGAAACAAATTTACCAACAATGGCGCAATGTTTATGTATAGTTATTTTTTGCCTTTAGTCTAGTCAAAACATTCTTTTCCAAAATCCACTACATTTTTACTTACCCCTTGGTGAGATTATATTATGTATGTAGTTATTTATTTTTTTGAGACAGAGTCTCACTATGTCACCATCAGTAGAGTGCTGTGGTGTCACAGCTCACAGCAACCTCAAACTCTTGGGCTTAAGCGATTCTCTTGCCTCAGCCTCCCAAGTAGCTGGGACTACAGGCATCCACCACAATGCCCAGCTATTTTTCTGTTGCAGTTGTCATTGCTGCTTAGCTGGCCTGGGCTGGGTTCAAACCTGCCAGCCATGGTATATGTGGCTGGTGCCATAACCACTGTGAGCAACAAGCCAGTGAGATTACATTATTTGTTTATAATACAGTTAGAGTTCGAGACTGGCCTGAGCCAGGGTGAGACCCTGTCTCTAAAAAAATAGCCAAGTATGGGGGCGCCTGTGGCTCGAAGGAATAAGGGGCCAGCCCCATATGCCGGAGGTGGTAGGTTCAAACCCAGCCCCAGCCAAACACTGCAAAAAAGAAAAAAGAAAGAAAGAAATAGTCAAGCATTATGGCAAGTGCCTACATCCCAGCTACTTGGGAGTCTAAAGCCAGAGAATCGCTTAAGCCCAAGAGTTTGAGGTTGCTGTGAGCTGTGATGCCACAGCACTCTACCAAGGGCAACTGAATGAGACTCTGTCTCAAAAAAAATTAGTTAAGTAATGATAGCAAAATAAAGATATTTGTAAACAAAGAAAGCCCCTATTAATCCATTTCTGGAGGTAAAGGCAGCAATTTATGGCATCTTATTCTTTTTTTGAGATAGGAGTCTCACTCTGT
The DNA here is from genome assembly GCA_963574575.1 of Galagoides demidoff. NCBI lineage: Eukaryota > Metazoa > Chordata > Mammalia > Primates > Galagidae > Galagoides > Galagoides demidoff. The sequence continues at coordinate 3,807 of CAUYQV010175197.1, forward strand.
CACCCTTGGGTAGACTGCTATAATGTTAAAGCTCTCAGCAACCTGTTCTCAAGGGATCCTCTTGCCTCAGCCTCCTGAGTAGCTGGGACTATAGACATGCACCACCAGATCCGGCTAATTTTTCTATTTTTAGTAGAGACAGAGTCTCGTTCTTGCTTAGGCTGGTCTCAAACTCCTGAATAATCCATCTCCTTTGGCCTCCCAGAGTGCTAGGATTACAGGTGTGAGCCACCAAGCCCAGCTGAGGCATCTTGTTCTTAATTCTCCATTGGAATCTAATTAACTTTAAATTGCACTTAATTGAGGAAAAGTTAATTGGGGAAAAATGGAAAGAAAAAAAATAGTTCCAAAACTAAGGTAAATGTATCTTGTGCAGCTTCTAGATAATAATTACTATTGGTTCCCTTAGATGTTTTACTTACAGATTAACATTGGAGAAAATACATACTTAACGTGTACCTAAACTGCAAGTCATTCCTCTATATCCTGCTAATAAAGAAGCAGGTTTTATAAGAATCACTAATGCATTTTTCAGATGGGAAGCCTGAGGGGTACAGGGGTAAGTACTTTGGCAAGGTCACAGAGTGTTATTTGAAACTACTATGCCTGTGCTTTTCTATGCTACTTAGGGGCTGGAATTCAGACATAAGCACATTTAAGATACCATCTCTGTCGTTGACTTGTCTCCTTGGTCCCTACAATGCCTGTATCCAGTATTTAGAAATGCTAAATCTAATACTTTTTTGGCATTGGTGTGAATTTTTTCAGTTAAAAATGTGTTTTACGGCTTGGTGCCTGTAACTCAAGTAGCTAAGGCGCCAGCTACATACACCAGAACTGGTGGGTTCAAATCCAGCCTGGGCCTGCCAAACAATGACAACTTCAACCAAAAAATAGCCAGGCGTTGCTGGTGCCTGTGGTCCCAGTTACTTGGGAGGCTGAGGCAAGAGAATCACTTAAGCCCAGGAGTTGGAGGTTGCTGTTAGCTGTGACACCATAGCAGTTTACCCAGGGTGACAGCTTGAGGCTCTGTCTTAAAAAAAAAAAGGAAGAAAAAACGTGTTTTACTATTTGTGACTAGATAGCTTTTAAATAAAATGTTTCACATAAATAGCTCTGGTAGTTTCAGAGGACTTGGCATGAGTTCCTTTAACCTTTAAATTAAAAAAAGAAAAAAACCTTAGTAAGGAGCTGATAATGGTTCTTTTATTGAGTGTTTACAAAGTGATGGGCACTGTTAAGCAACTTACTTGTGTTATTTAAAATTTCACCATAACCCTCTGAAGAATGCACATTTATGTTTTTTACTTTACGGATGTGGAAACTGAAATTTGGGGTAGTTAAGTGACTTATTGGAAGTTAATAGTTATTAAGCAGTACAATAAGGACAAAACTTTAGCTGTTTGGCACTAACACCAGATCGTATCTCTATACCTCTACTACAATGCTATAAATGTCTACTAAATGAAAATTTAGGACTAAATGTGGGATAAAGAAAAAAGAAGCTTCAATTTTAGAATATGTGTTTGCAAAGTAAGCATGAAAAAACGATCTTCAATTGAAAGTTTAGTATGGTCCACCATTTATTATAATTAAATTAGATGTGTTAACTACATTGTATGATTTTGGGGGGGGGGTGTAAGAGGGTTAATGAGCCAGGCTAGGTGGCTCACACCTGTAATCCCAGAACTCTGGGAGGCTGAGCTCAAGAGTTTGAGACCAACCTGAGCAAGAGGAAGACCCCATCTCCACTAAAAATAAAAAAAAAACTAGTTGGTCATATATAGGTCATATATATAGGTGGGTGCCTATAGTCCCAGCTACTTGAGAGGCTAATGCATAAGGATCACTTGAGCCCAAGAGTTTGAGATTGCTGTGAGCTGTGATGGTGGGTAGGTTGACCCAATATAACAGAGTGAGACTGTCTCCACAAACAAACAAACAAGTCAATGTGAAAAAAGATCAAAGGTATTTTCAGGTCACCTTCTTTCCATTTGTCTCATTTTATTTTCTTTATAGCTCTTTCAGTTACCAATGTTGGATATTGTTTCCTTACTTACCATTGTCTCATCTCACTAGAATGTAAGTTTAATAAAATCAAGAGCTTGGTCTTCCTCGTTCAATGCTGTATTTCTAGTGTTTCAAGTTGTGCCGAATACAAGTTTTTGTTGAGTGAATGCATACACGATCAGTCTTCCACAGACTTAAATGGAAAAGATTTAGATTTACAAACTGGGTTCAAAAGATCATATTACAAAGGCATGCATTATTAGCAATTTTTCATAGTTTAGTCTCTCAGATTGTCTAGACAAACTGAAAGGAGAGCAGGAAGCTATAGAGAAGGGGGAAAGAGCCTATCAACTGGTAATAATAAGCCATTATGGGAGTTGAGGGGGAGATTAAACCTAAGACATTCAGAGCCTTATAGCTATGAAGTGCTTGAAATTGATGTTTCTCTACAGTAAGATAATCATCTTGAAAACCAACTTTTCAATTTTATCTCAGTTCTACTACCATAAATATTTATGGAAAGGAGGTGAAAGTTATTTAGTTCTATTTTTAATATGCTCATTATCTTGCATTGTGCATAAGCTTTGATTAGAATGCAACTCTTGAGAAGGCAGAGCCCAGTTTATGTATTGAGCACTGGTCTTCCTTGTTCATGTACAGTAGGTTCTTCCTGAACAGCCATAATCTAATTTCTTTTATATATGTGTGTATATGTACATGAGTATATATAAAATAAACATATATGTATTTTTGCTGTGTTGCCAGAGATGGACTTGAACTCCTGACCTCAAGCATCTCCCTCCTCAGCCTCCCCAGTAGCTGGAATTACAGGTACGGGCTACTATTACTTTTCTTGAAGAGTCATTATTGATGCTGTTCTAATCCTGTTAGCATTACATCCAATGGTGACTTGGAGATATTTCAAGAAAGCAAGCTGAGAAAAATAAAAGAATCACATATGAAAACCCAAAATGAATAACTGAGATGTCATTAGTGTATAGTTGGAAAGGAGATTAATTTCCATCAGTTGGGGAGTGCCAAGGAAGACATTGTATCCTTTAAAGCTGCGGCTTTAGGCTGTGGACTGGTGATGGTCTGTGGCCTGTTGGGAACCAGGCTGCACAGCAAGAGATGAGTGTTAGAATGAGCAAAGATTCATCTGTATCTATAGCTGCCCCCCATCAGCTTCTACCTCAGCTCCACCTCCTGTAGAGTCAGCCCAGGCACTAAATTTTCACAGGAGTATGCATAAATCCTACCATAAATTGCCCCTGTGAGGAACCTAGGGTGCCTGCTCCTTATGAGAATTGAGGTGGAGCTGAGGCAGTGATGCTAGAGCTAAGAAGCGGCTGCAAATAAAGATTATCATTAGCAAGAGGGGTTGACTAGACATAGACCATGATAAATTAATTGCTTGCAAATTCATATCCAAACTTTCCCTGAAGTCCATGGAAAAAATGTCTTCCCTAAAACTGGTCTTTGGTGCCAGACAGATTAGGGACCCTCCTCTAAAGTGAGAGAGACAGGTGCTAAACTTGAGGATTTCAAGAGAGGATTTTAAGTAGTTTGAGGATTCAAGAAATGCAACATTCAGAGAAGAGGTTTTCAAACTTTCAGGTCTTGGGACTCCCATGTACTCCTAAAAGTTGACGACCCTCAAGAACTTTTGTATGCATTGGAGATAGATATTTATCATATTAAAAATTAAAACACAATTTTTGAGCATTTATTTTATTTAAAAATAATAAAGCAATTGTTTACATAAAATAGCTTTCTAAATGAAACATAACTAATTCTCCTCCCCCCATCAAGTTTTTGCAAATCTCTTTTAACCTCTGGTTCAGCGGCAGATGACTGAATTCTCCTATATGCTTCTATTTTCAGTCTGTTTCCTCATCACGTGTAATACAGCCTCGGGAAATCGTCACTGTACTTCTGTGAGAGAACTAGAATTCAAAAAGCAAAGGCTTCGTTTCGTTATGGAAATAGTTTTGAATTTCTCCTTGAAAAGGTTAGGGGACTCTAGGACCACACTTTGTTGTAATAGTTAATGTAAGTTGCCAACTCAGCATCAATGGAAAAGTAGCCATGAGGTTCCACAAGCCTGAGGATTTAATAGGATTTACTTTTTCAGAAAGAGGAAACAACGGGTATAGCGTGTTCTCATTATGAAGGGCGAGAATGCACAAATGTACCATTTTCATTTTCATCTCCCAAAAAACTGAGAGAAGAAATTCAGGATTGCAGGTCAGGAGGCTGGTGAAGAGGCAGGAATGAGACGCATCCCGGCGGAGACCCATGATGTAGGAGAAGCAAAATCTGCAGCAGACACGGACAGGTACTCACGAGGAAAGAACTGTGGTTCTTAGGCGGGTAGGTAAAATTGTTAACCCAGGAGTCGCAAGAATTCGGCCCCGGCAGGGATGGGAACTAAGGCGTGCTGGACTTCTAGGACGCGACTGGCCCCCGCCCTCGGCCTGCCCAGCACAGCGCCGGAGGGGGCAAGGCGGGCCCAGGGCGAGGCCCGGAGTCAGGCCTTTCTCCACAAATGATGGGGTTGAGCTTTATTTTCCAGCGCAGCGAGGGGGAAAGAGATGGCCAGGTGCGTAGTAGGAGGAGGAAGCTAGAGACTGTCAGAAGCCCCCGGTGAAGGAATGGAGGTCGTCGGAGGTGAAGGACGGTTTTGGAGATGGGCAGCCCAGCCTGGGCCCGCCCCCCGCTCACGTTGCTAGGAGACGACGAGGCCAGGGGGAGGGCGGCGGAGCGGGCCGTACGTGCTGACGCTAATTGTATATGAGCGCGAGCGGCGGGCTCTCGGGTCTTTTTTAGCGCCATCTGTTCGCGGCGCCGCCTCTCGCTCCTCCCGCTGCCGCTGCCGGCCTGAGTCACTGCCTGCGCAGCTTTGGCCGCCTGGCTCCCCGAACTAGCCTCCGGTAACGGATGGGGACCTGGAAGGGAAAGGGGACACGAGGAGCTGGCCGGGCGGCCTATGGCCTTCCGGGGACAGAGGGACGGACGGGGGGAATGGAGGGATGGAGAAGCCGGAGCCGGGACCGCTGACTCCGGGGCCTCCTGGGTCGCCCTGTAAGGTCGGAGCCGTCCGCGGATTCCCGATCTCGCGGCCTGAGAGGGGCTCTGGGGTCGGCCGGCGCTGTTTTCGGGGATGGCTGAGGCGCCGAGGGTCTGGCGTGGTCTGGAGGCCTGACTTACCTAAGCCCCACCGTCTCCTCCGCGCGGTCGGGAGGGAGCGAGGCCGCGGCGACGCCCGGGCGCTCCGAGAGTCGGCGGCCTCGCCGCAAGGGGCCTGGAGTGCGGTTCGGGCCAGCGTGTAGACCCCGCCGCCTCCGCGAAGACCCTGCTTCTCCCTCAAAAATAACTCCCTTGGGAGGCCGCTGGGGGATGGAAAGAACCGCGGAGGCTGCGAATTCCGACGGGAGGGGGGCTGTGGAGGGACGAGGCCCCGAGGCGGGGAGGGGGCGGGGGAGGCAGCAAGGCTCCCGGGCTCTCCGCCCACCGGAGGCGGTGGCCTCGCGGGAGGGAAACCCCCCAGTGGCTGCCCTCGGCAGGAGTTGGTGGGCTGCTGGCCGCCGCCTGGGCCTCCCGGGAGACCCCTTCCTGGGGGCTGTCCTTTAACGAAAGTTGGAGAGATGCTGAGATGTGCAAAGGAATAGAGCTAAAATAAGCCCGGCCCCCACTTTCAAACTTTCCTGCACCTCTTGAGTGGTAACCTTTATACTGGTACCAGAAGGAAGTATGAATGTTAGCTGGTAGGTAGATGATGGGGAAGGGCCTCCGTTGCTAGGATTTTAAAGAATTAACGTGCTTAAAGCGTTTATGTAGCTCTTATTCTCTGAAGATTGTTTTGTATATCCAAATAACGGCTAGAGCCAGATGCCTGTCTTTACTTGTGTGTCTTATTTGGGGAGGATGGATTCGTATCGATCTAAACCTCTAAACGGTTTTAAGATGAAAATACGGAGTTTGGCCTATAATCATTATAGGTTTTCCAGTGGTTTCTTAAAAATTAATTTCTTTGTTGACGTTCCCAGAATAAGATACACGAATAGCTGTTTACTTTGTAAGGTGGGAGGTAAGAAGTACTGGGTGGAGGCATTAATATTATTAATACACACTTACGGAGTTGAGCTTGGAGCCTGCTGCCTTGTCAATACCACTTAAAAATCCGGGGAACCGCAGTGAAGGGAAGGGAGTCTAGGACTGAGATTCTATTGGGGAGTGCTAGTCCTGCAGAGTGCAGAAAGGATGAACCAGGCACAGGATGTCCTGAAGGAGCCCCTATTTTAGACCATCACTGGTCTGATCAGTTCTGAAATGACTACACTTTAAAGTCTTACACACTGCCTGGTTTCAGAAGAGCCATAAAGTGAAATTTGCCATTTTTGAAAATAAGTAGATTGAAACCATCCTTTGAAACTAGTATTGGGGCCTTATTTTCTTGTCAACTTAAATTCTTTTTTTCTTATTTTACTTAGTAAGTAATACACATTACCTTTGATCAGATAAAAGAAAAATGATCTATGTATAGAGTAACTTATTTAAAACTGAAGAGAGGTAAATGAGGTTTACAGTTAATTTTTTTTTTTTTTTTTTTTGAGACAGAGCCTCAAGCTGTAACCCTGGGTAGGGTGCGGTGGCATCACAGCTCACAGCAACCTCCAACTCTGGGGCTTAAGGAATTCTCTTGCCTCAGCCTGCCAAGTAGCTAAGATTATACAGGCTCCTACCACAACGTCTAGCTATTTTTTGGTTGTAGTTGTCTTTGTTGTTTGGCGGGCCTGGGCTGGATTTGAAGCCATCGGCTCTGGTGTATATATGGCTGGCCCCTTAGCCGCTTGAGCTACCCACATTGAGCTGGTTTACAGTTATCTTCAGGGACTCTCGTGTCTCAAATTTGTTTGAAGTTGTGGGAGTTCAAATAATAGTTCAAGCAAGGGTCCAAATCTAAACTGTGCTAAGATGACTAGTCCTTTGGAGAGTTATGTGGAACTAAACCTTGGTAGGTAGACTTGTACATCTATCATTTATAAGACCTTGACTTTCAGAGATGCTCATTCCAAGGCAGCACTGTAACAACTTGAAAAATCTTTGTAAATTTTATCTGCTCAAGGTACCTATTTTTATATTGGGGCCATTAATTGACAGGATGTTTAAGCTAATACTAAATGTGGCAAATGACTGCTTCTGTTCTTTAATAAGATTTCTGGAAAAAACACCTGTCCTAGAACTAATTCCTAAATACTGTCCCCCATTTTATTGTTCCAACTTGCCTCTGTTGGCTCCAGATGGTTGATTTTATTCTAAACTCCCCCAAATTGTTCTAACAAAGGGTCTTTTTATAGAAGGGGCTTAAAAAGGCAGAATCATTGATTTGGAAGTCTGATGGTATTGTCAAAATACTGACTTTGTTAATTTTTTTCTTGGTTATGAATTTGGAATATAAGGAAGGGATTAGAATGAATTGTCATCAATGAATATTAATGATCAGTTTTTTCAGAGTAATAAGACTAATATTCTTTGAGTAAATGTTTTAGCACTTATTTATGAGCAAAAAAGGCTCATTGGTTGCCTAGATATAAAATGCTATGATGAATGCTATGAAGAAAAAAGGTGTAAAGGGAAAATGGAGGAGGGCATAGAGTAGTATTTATAACATTCTTTGCCTGGAAGAACTTGTAATTAATGATGATATTAAGTTCTATTTCAGACTAGTTTCATTTGAATAAGTTCTTTATCTGTTGAGCAGAGTAGGGATTAGGAGGTAGGAGCTGTTGGTTCTTACTTGTCTTCATTAAGTTGTTCATCGCATTGACAACAGACCATTAAGTGTGCATACTAGGCTTGCCATAGAAAATGGCCTCTCCATTTCTGGTTACCAACTCTGCTTTTTTACTGTTACATATTTGGGTACATTTTTATTCTTTCAGAAGTTTTGTACATTTTGAGTTTTATTGAGAAAGGGCTATAATTTTGAAGAGCTTTTGAATTAATCAACACTTAATGAGTGATCATTCGGGTGTTCTTTTAAATTTTCTACGTTTAATGCTTTTAGAGGTGGGTAATGTCAGCATTTTAGCAAGGAAACAAGTGTAGAGTGGTTATCCAGGTAATTTTTGTATTGGTTTTTAAAGGATGTTCTGGTAGCTTAAACTGTTCTGTTATAAGTAAACATGCATTAGTTCATTTTCTGTTGCTTATAACAGAATACCTGAAACTGGGTCCAAGGGCCTGTTGGTGGGGACTCTGAAGGAGGCAGAGACCTCAGGATCCACTTACCTCATGAAAGCCCCGCCTCCACATACTGCCACATTGGGGATTACATTTCAACGTGAAATTTGGAGGGGACAAATATTCAAACTACAGCAGCATGGAATTCAAAAGCACTTTATCTTGGGTTCCGTTGCACTTTAGGGAAAAGCTACAGCATTTAATGGTCTTGTCATTCCAATCTGGAAATCTTTTTACATATAACAATTGTATGGGTTAGTGATGGGGATATCTTTTGAGACAAAGCATTATTAGGCGACTTCATTGTGCAATTGTGCAAGCATCATATAGCGTACTTACAGAAATCTAGATGGTGTAGCCTACTAGAATACCTAGTTATATATCTGGGCTATGTGGTATAGCCTGTTACACCCTGAGGATATAGTGCTTTGGGGTTCTTGCTAAATTTGGGAATCTTGCTGTAAAGATTCCTCACATTGGACAGGCCAGGATTTTGATTTTAGTGCAAGATGGTGAAAAGTTTGTTTACTGTAATTGGTCTTAAGGCAGAATTGCTTTCTGCCTGTTTCCCATTTCGCCTTCGATTTTGGACTAGTGGTAATTCCTTACTATCTTGTTAGTATTTCAATGCTTTTAAGATTTTTTTTTCCCTTTTAAGATTTCAACAAATATTTTACACCATAATAATTTTCCCTTGGTAGACGTGACATACTTAATCTAGCTTGTCACCTATTAGGCAAGGAATCTTGTTTAATTTAACTTCTATTTTTAATTTTAGATTTAGAGAAAAGTTGTAGAGATTGTTCAGCAAGTTGGCATGTTCCTTACTCAGTTTCTCCTAATGTTGACATCTTGTATTACAATGGTATGTTTGTCAGAAATGATCTGTTAAAAATAATCATCCAGCTAATTATTTTGCCAGAGCCTTGATTCCAAATTTAAGGACAATTCAGAATACACCACATGAAAACATAGCTTATGTTCATTGAGTACTTATTAGATATCAAACACTGGTTAAATTTTTTTGTACAGATTTGCCTCTTGAATCTTAAGTGCAATCCAATGAGGGAAATTTTGTTTTCTCCTTACAGATGATGAAACAGTCAGAAGGTGGTTTGCCTGAGTTAGATTTTTATAAAGCTATAATGTAAACCTGAGTGATCTGTCTATAAAATGAGGCCTAGTGTACAACCAAGAAATCCAATATAGTCAGAATGAACAGGTCATATAGTAGACATTACCGGAGAGACAAATGCCATCCTTTTCTCTCTTGGATCATCTTTAATAAAGACAATTTCATTGTGTTTATTTATTTATTTTCCTGAGACAGTGCCTCAAGCTGTCCCCCTTGATCGAGCCCGCCAGCTCAGGTGTTATGTGGCTGGCGCCTTAGCCGCTTGAGCCACAGATTCTGAGCCATAATTCCATTTTAAAAGTTTCAGCTCTAGGACCAGGTATGGTGGCTCTCTCTTGTAGTCCCAGCGCTTTGAGAAGCCAACTTGGGAGGATCATTTGAGCCCAGGTGTTGTACAAGACCAGCTTGCAGTATTAGCAAGACCCCATTTCTACAAGTAAAATGAGAGTTAGCCTGGCAAGGTGGTGTATACCTGTAGTTTCAGTTACTCGGGAGGTAGGAGGATCATTTAAGCTCAGGAGTTTGAGATCACAGTAAGCTATAATTGTGCCACTGCACTCTGGCCTGGGCAACAGAGCAAAGTTTCAACTCTAATTATAACCCCAGATAATGGACACAGGAGAACAGTGTAACCATTCTTCTGTGAATTTGTTAAAATGTTACAAAGACAATTTGAATTCAGAAGTTTTGAGGTTTTGTTTATTTATTTGAGACAGAGTCTTGCTTTGTCTCCTCCATAGCTCACAGCAACCTCAGACTCTTGGGCTCAAGCAGTTTTTTTTTTTTTTTTGGAGACAGGGTCTGTCTTTGTCATCCTTGGTAGAGTGCTATGGTGTCACAGCTGACAGCAACCTCAAACTCTTGGGCTTAAGCAATTCTTTTGCCCCCACCTCGAAGTAGCTGGGACTGCAGGTGCCTGCCACAACACCTGGCTATTTTTTTGTTGGCATTTGTCATTGTTGTTTGAGCTGGCCCAGGCCAGGTTGGAACTTGCAAGCCTGGGTATATGTGGCAGCATCTTATCCACTGAGCAATGAAGACTGCCCTCAAGCAATTCTCTTGCCTCAGACTCCTGAGTAGCTGGGACTACAGGTGCCCGCCACAATGCCTGGCTATTTTTAGAGATGGGATCTCACTCTAGCTCAGACTTGGTCTCGAACTCGTGAGTTTAGGCCAGGCGTCCACTACGGCCCATGGGCCACACACAGCCCGCCGAGGACATTTATCCAACCCGCTGGGTGTTTTCACCGCTGCTGCCTGTCCTGCTTAGCAGCCGACTTGGGTCCACAGTCTGGCCCTCCAGCGGTCTGAGGGACAGTGAACTGGCCCCCTGTTTAAAAAGTTTGAGGACCCCTGGCTTAGGCTGTCTGTCCGCCTTGGCCTCCCACAGTGCTGGGATTATAGGCGTGAGCCAGCGCCCATCTTTGTTTATTTATTTTTTTGAGATTTGAGTCTGTGCTCTGCCGCCCAGGCCAGAATGTAGTGGCCTGATCCTAGCTCCCTGTGACCTCTGACATCTGAGCTCAAACAATTCTTCATCTCTGGAGTAGCTGGAACTACAGATACCTGCTACCACACCTGGCTGGTTTTTAATTTATTTTTTAGAGATTGGGGGGGGTGTCTTTATATGTTTCTCAGGCTGGTCTTGAACTCTCTTTTTATATATATATTTTTAATTATAGCATAACTGTGTACATTAATGCAATCATGGGGTACAGTGTGCTGTTTTCATATAAATTTTGAAATACTCTCATCAAACTGGTTAACATAACCTTCATGTCATTTTCTTAGTTATTGAGTTAAGACATTCATACTCTGCTTTGAGAAAGATTCACTTGTACCCTTGTAAGATAAACCATAGAGGTGACCCCACCAATCACCCTCCCTCCTCCCATCTACCTCCTTCACCTCCCCCTTCTACCCCCTTCCCATATTCTAAGGCTGTAATTAGGTTTTGACCTTCCTATAAAAGCTATGAATTACTTTCAAAGTAGGGCTGTGTACATTGGATACTTTTTCTTCCATTCTTGAGATACTTTGCTAAGAAGAAAATTTTTCAGCTCCATCCATATAAACATGGAGGTAAAGTCTCCATTTTTCTTTAGGGCTGTATAGTATTCCATGGTGTACATGTACCACAATTTATTGATCCATTTGTGGGTTGATGGGCATTTGGGCTTCTTCCATGACCTAGCAATTATGAATTGGGCTGCAGTAAACATTCTGATACAAATATCTTTGTTGTAATTCGATTTTTGGTCTTCTGGATACATACCTACTAAAGGAATTGCAGGATCAAATGGCAGATCTATTTTTAGTTCTCTCAGTGTTCTCCAGATGTCTTTCTAAAAGGAACGAATTAATTTGCATTCTCACCAGCAGTGTAGAAGTGTTCCCTTTTCTTCACATCCATGCCAGCATCTCTGGTTTTGGGATTTTGTGATATGGGCTAATCTTACTTGGGGTTAGGTGGTATCTCAAAGTAGTTTTGATTTGCATTTCTCTGATAATTAAGGATGGAGAGCATTTTTTCATATATCTGTAGGCCATGTGCCTATCTTCTTTAGAGAAATTTCTATTCAAGTCCCTTACCCACCCTGAGATGGGATCGCTTGTTTTTTTCTTGCTAATACATTTGAGTTCTCTGTGGATTCTGGTTATTAAACCTTTGTCAGAGACATAACCAGCAAATATCTTCTCCCATTCTGAGGACTGTCTACCCGCTTTATTTACTGTGTTCTTGGCTGTGCAGAAACTTTAGTTTGATCAGGTCCCAAAAGTGTATTTTTGACATTGCTTCAATTGCCCAAGGGGTCCTCCTCATAAAATTTATGCCCAAGCCGATTTCTTCAAGTGTTTTCCCTGAACTTTCTTCTAATATTTTCATAGTTTCATGTCTTAAGTTTAAATCTTTAATCCACTGAGACTTGAACTCTTCTAACCCCAGGTGCTGGGATTATAGGCATGAGCTACCAAGCCCAGCCTCTTTCCTATTTTTGACAGTTGCGGAGTTTACTAGGCACTGTCTTCAGCCCAGCAAGTTCCAAATTATTGTTTAAGTTTTAGTGTATTGAGAAACCCCAAATATAGTCATGTGCTGCATAACTATTTTGACATTTTGGTTAACGTTGGACCACTTGTAAGATGATGAGCCCTTAAGAGCCCTTAAGATTATAATACCACATAAATACTTATATTGTGTTATAATGCCCACCGTTTTCAGTAACATGCTGAATAGGTTTGTAGCCTAGAGCCATAGGCCAAGGTGTGCAGTGGGTTATACCATCTAGGGTTTGGTTAAGTACACTATAATGTTTGCACAGAAATGAAATCGCCTAATGACACGTTTCTCAGACCATATCCTTATTGTTAACCCATGCATTAAATGTAATGCAGAATGAAAAATAAGTTCTCAATACCTTGTATAGGAAACTATGTTAGGTTTCTGTTGTATTTTTACAGAAAGATTTTATTTATATGGAAGCATGCACATGTATGAGTATACATATTTGTATATATTTCTATATCTAAATGGGATTTTGCTATATATCCTGTACTTTGCTTTGGTGTTCTTTCTGTATCAACTCCAGCAATCTGCTTCCTGGCAACATAGCATTCTAGTGTATGTACATTGCATAATTGTACAGAGTTTATAATGCATAAAGTTCATGTACTTTCCTGGAGAACCCAATGGCATGATTGGTAAAAGTAGGTGTAATTCTGTAATTTTTTTTTTTTTTTTTTTGTGGTTTATGGCCGGGGCTGGGTTTGAACCTGCCACCTCCAGCATATGGGACCAGCGCCTTACTCCTTTGAGCCACAGGCACCACCCCTAATTCTGTAATTGTTAATCTTGTTGCTTTGGTCTTTTGGGAGTTACAGACCTTAGATCACACTCATTTGTTATTTATTATGATGGAAAAAATAGAGTTCCATAGGAGTGTATATGAGTAAGAAATCTTACTTAGCTGGAATATGTAGGTTAGAGAAAGCATCTCTGAAAAAGTAAGCTGAGCTAAAAGAGGTGCAAGACTTCTCCAGAATTTTGGAAAAACTCTCTAACTGAATGTGAAAGGCAAGTCCTTGGATTCTTTGTAATTTATTTTTATGGCAGATTCTCATAAGGGAATAAGGCTGGAGATGGATATATTTAAGGCTTTAATATTCCTATGGCCAGATTGTTCTCCAGGAAGTTAATAGTTTGTAGGAATTCTGGCCAGATATAAGAACCATTTACCCGTATTAAAAGAAAATCCTCTCTCTGGGAGGCTGAAGTGGGATCTCTTGAGCTTAGGTCTTAGAGACCGGCCTGAGCAAGAGGGAGCCACCTCCCCCCCTACTAAAAATAGAAAAAGTAGCTGGCTATTGTAGCGGATGCCTGTAGTCCAGCTATTTGGGAGGCTGAGGCAGGATGATCCCTTGAGCCTAAGAATTTGAGGTTGCTGTGAGCTATGATGACACAACAGCTCTCTACTACCCAGGGCAACAGAATGAGACTCTGTGTCAAAAAAAAAAGGGAGAGAATAAAAACAAAAAATTAGTTGGGCATTGTGGTGGTTACCTGTAGTCCTAGCTACTTGGGAGGCTGAGGCGTGAGGATCATTTGAACCCAGGAGTTTGAGATCAGACCATGGCATTCTATCTAGCCTGGGCTGCCAAGTGAGACTGTGTCTCAGAAATCAAAAAAAAGATAGAAAATCCTTGATGATCTGACAGATTGGAACCCTGCTCCACTTGGATTTCCTTCGTGACTAAAATTCAATATTTTTCTTTCTTTTTTTTTTGGAATCAGAATCTCACTTTGTTGCTCTCAGTAGAGTACCCTGGTGTCACAGCCCACAGCAACCTCAAACTCTGGGGCTTAAGCAAGTTTCTTGCCTCAGCCTCCCAAATAGCTGGGACTGTACAACCCCTGGCTATTTTGTTGTTTGGCAGGCCTGGGCTGGGTTCAAACCAGCCAGCCCCAGTGTATGTGGCCGGCGCCTTAGCTGCTGAGCAATAGGTGCCAAGCCTATATTTTTCTTATTTTTAAATTAGTATTCACAATTATTTGCTAAACATTTTGTAAATGCTAGCTAACTATTCAACATTATTAGAAAAATTCAGTACTAATAGGAATTGTTAAAAAGAAAATAGAAAATAATTTACAAATAGACCAGGATATATTAGGTAGAAATTTTTTTCTTTATGATTTCTCTAAAGGATAAAGGTTGAATCGCTAATAACATTACCCTCAAATATTAACACTTGACTGATAATATCTTTTCCATTCTTACCTCTAATAGAGATTATTAAGCATGTTGGTATGAGAGTGATCATGTACTAAGATTTTAATTTTTAAAAGGTAGAGATTTTAAAGTGAGATTCTGTTCTAACCTGTATTTCACATAGTCACATAGTCTGTAGATTAATTATGACAGTCAGCCATTTTTCTGCCTGAATATTGACCCAGTCACCTTAAGTTTTGTTTTTCTACAAGCAATATTCTCTAAGTTAATACTAATCTTTGAGTGGGAAGGAACTTGGGATATGCTCTGATCAGACCTAATAGTAAATTTATTCAAGTCTGGTAATCAAGAGTTTTTGATGCCTTATCTGGGAGAGGCTGGGGAGATTGGTGTTATCAGTGATGTGAGAAGAGGTACAGGTAGTTTGAGCAGATAAGGAAGACCTACTTGGTATAGGTTGGGCCGGAGCCTTAAAACTTTGAAGAAGTAGTTTAAATGGCTGATATTTGATGCAGCGATTTTTAAGTCTTTTTAAAAAAGATCTCCAAGGGCCATAATTAGTACAGTAGTACAGTAGGCAGTAGATTTTTAACATGAATTTGTTAAAAATGAATACGGTTATGAAGTAGATTTTTTTCTGAGAGGCTAAGTAGCCTAAAAATTTAAGCAAAAACTGATTGTTCATGATTGTTAGCATAATTTGAATAAAAACCCTTTTGTGTACTGTTCTTTTACTAATTATAGATTATATAGCAGTGGTGCTGTTATCATAGTCCTAATACAATAGATTTGAAAAGCCTAGTGGTAACTTGTTTTAAGCTGTATCCTTTTTTTTGAAACAGAGGCTCATTATGTCACCCTTGGTAGAGTGCTGTGGCATCACAGCTCACAGCATCCTCAAACTCTTGGGCTTAAGCGAGTCTCTTGCCTCAACCTCCCAGGTAGCTGGGATTACAGGTGCCTGCCCCAGTGCCCGGTTATTCTTTGGTTGTTGTTATCATTGTTGTTTGGCAGACCTGGGCTGGATTTGAACCTACCAGCTCTGGTGTATGTGACTGGCGCCCAAGTTGCTGAGCTGTAGGCGCTGAGCCTTAAGCAGTATCCTTTAAAAAACATTGTTCATGACAAAAGAATAAGTCTTTATGTGTTCTGTGAGTTTTTTAATTCTTTTTTCTTCAGACAGAATCTCATATCACCCTCGGTACAGTGCTGTGCTGTCACAGCTCACAGCAAGCTCAAACTCCTGGGTTTAAGTGATTCTCTTGCCTCAGCCTCCTGAGTAGCTGGGACTACAGGTGCCCACCACAATGCCCAGCTATTTTTTTGTTGTTGCAGTTTGGCCTGCCCCCTCAGTATTTGGGGCTGGTGCCCTACTCACTGAGCCACAGGTGCTGCCCGAGTTTTTTAATTCTTCGCACTGACCCTCTTTTAAAGGAAATATATATTTCTACTTGGATAGTTTGCAATGTGGTATTGATTCGAAGGGTTTTGGCTTTAAATGTTTTTTACAGGTTTTAAATATTAAATCATAACAGCTTTTTTTTAAACAGCTATTTTTTTTTTAATTGTTTGGGATTCATTGAGGGTACAAAGAATTAGGTTACACTGATTGCAATTGTTGGGTAAATAGCTTTTTTGTTTTTAAATGTGTATGTTTTTCTCCATAGGTATTTGGAGATCTTAACAACATGGCAGACGTTGACAAGTAAGTGGCAGAGATTTGACATTACTTTGTACTGTGATGTATTTAATAGCCTTAGCAGCTGTACAAATAATGTATTATGAGAATGTATGATAATAACTAATGCTTAGCACCTAATATAAAAGTTGGGTATAGTGTATCCAAGGTCATATATATATATATGTAATTGTCACAAATATAGTAAAATTATTTGCCCTTATTTATTCTTAGGAATTGTTTAAAACAAATAGAAAAGTGCTGAGCATAATAATGGATCATTTTTACTATATATGGTATTTTCCAAAGATTTTACTGCTTACATTGTATTTTGCATATCTATATGTACAAAGTATAGAGTTTAAACTGTATTAAGATACTTTTGTATAATTTAAAAATACAACATTACTATCAGAAGCCCTGTGTGCCCATTCTTAGTTGCATCTTGCACTTTTCCTCCCCAGGGGTTTAAGCTCTATGTTGACTTTTGTCTTTAGAGTTTTACCACCTATAAATTTAATTTTGAAGTCTGTATTTAATTTTTTAAGTCTGTATTTAATTTTGAAGTCTGAATAGCAGTCACAAACTTAACTGTGCAAAGTAGTACTACAGCTGTTAGTTGAAAGCTCCAAGATAGGATAATAAAAAGGAAGAGACCATCTCGGTCAGTCTGGCTTCAGCTTTCCTAAATCTTTACAAGGACCTATTCAGAGGAAGTCATTGAACAAAGTCATGCATCCTGGGGAACATAGGTTTACTCAAGTTGGCATGTGACAGGGTTCTAGTGTGGATGGATGGTTTTGCTTAAATATGGTCAGGGAGAATGGGATGAGCTGAATAATATTTGTTACTTGTATTTTTACAGTAGCCTTTTTTTTTGAGATAGTCTCAAGTTGTCACCCTGGGTAGAGTGCTGTGACGTCGCTGCTTACAGCAACTCTTGGGCTTAAGTGATCCTGTTGCCTGAGCCTCCCAAGTAGCTACAGGCACCTACCACAACGCCCAGCTAGTTTTTGGTTATAGTTGTCATTGTTTGACAGGCCTGGGCAGATTCAAACCCGCCAGCTCTGGTGTATGTGGCTGGCGCCTTAGGTGCCTGAGCTACAGGCGCCAAGCCACAGTAGTAGCCTTTTAAAAAATAAAACACGTGGAAGTGAGGAAGATGTTATATATGGTAGGAATAAGGGCATGGAGGTGGGAGTGCAGGGAACTTAACTTCTTGAGGTTTCCTTTTGTTTCTCCCCTGGGTTTTTTGTTTGCTATATCCCACATTGTTTTCTCTTTTGTTCTTCAGTACCTTTTGGGATGAGTATAAGTGAAGTAAATTATATTGAGATATGGCATGACTGAAAATGACTATTCTGCTCTTCTGCTTTATAGTTGGGGTACAAAATTCTGAGGGTGGGAATGGAATGATTTTTCTTCAGAATTTTGAAGGCATTGCTCCATTATCACTTTCCTTTCTAGTGCTGCTATGTTGAAGTTTCCAAGTCATAATTTGTGATCATTTATTCTTTTTAATATACAGTATATATATTTCTGGAACCTAGTCTGGCTTCATAGTTCTGAAATTTTTACATTATATTGCCTATTTTTTTTTGTAGCTTTTATGTTAGGCATTCCTAGCTAGACTTTTTCAGTCAAGCAATTCAGTGACTTAGTTCTAGGGGAATGTTCTTGACTTAATTTTGATGATTGCTTTGTTCGGTTTCTCTTTCTGGAGCAATCCCTGTTAAGATGTTTTATGTTAGAATGGGCTTCTAATTTTGTGTTCTGTTTCTCATCTTTGTTTCTTTGCTCTTCTTTCTGCTCAGAGCTGAAGAATCTTTATCTGAGGTTGAGTTTTTAAATTACCATTGTTTTAGTTTCCAAGAGTTCCTTTGTTCTCTGTTACTATTTTTTATAGCATCCTATTCTTGTTTCATTGATTGTAATGTGTTTTCTCTGGATGTTTCTTCCTCTTGTGTAGTCTTATTTGCTCTTAAATTTTCCTTTTTTGTGTTTTAGTCTCTGTAAAAGGCTTTCCTCAAGTATGAGGCAGTACTTGGTTGTCTGCTCAGTAAGATTGGCTAGGATTGGGTTAAAGGCAATTGAGGGATGTTTTTAAAAAGTTGATTAGAAAATCTGAGTGTTGGAGAGGAAGATTTGTTAATTTGGGATTTTAGTGTAGACTTCTCAGAATGGGCATTTGTTATGGGAGCCCTCGTTGTCAGAATGGTATTTTTTCTTAGTTGGTAGATTCTCCAGTGAACGGCATCTGGGTAAAGATCTGTTCCAGTAGCATGGGAGCTGGATAAGTAGGAAGAGATCTCTGTGTTTAGTTTGGCAGTATAATGTGTACATAGCGTGTTCTATATCTGTGATAGTCTTAACTATATTTGTGTTAGTCTTAAATGTCTGTGGTGCCCTAGACTAAGTTCCAAGTTTTATTTACCCTTTCCAGAAAAGAAACTGCCATATTGTTAGGGTGTGGGAGAGATCTAAGGATTTAACTGCTTGTCACTTTTTACTTAGTTCTTCCTCTTTTAACCAGCTTTACCTTTTAGCCCTAGTTCTACAGGTATGCCTGGTGCTTCCAGTTTTTATCTTTTTGAAGACTGTATTTGGTCTGGTTCTCAGTTTTCCACACTCCTAACTTAGATTTTACTTCTCTCAATGAAGTTGATTATCACTTGTTTGTTTTCCAGCTTTGAAAAGTTTGCCACTCTCTTATCTTCTTTGCCCTTTAGTGTTTGCCTGTTACAAAAACTCTTTCATCATAATTTTACTGGGGATTTTGAAAGGATTAAGATCAGATGAGTTTATGTGATTTGGCATCTTAACCTCAGAGTCTTTATTTTCTTTTAAAATTTTTTTAAAGGATAAATTGGTTGTGACCGTTTGATTTTTTTTTACCCTCTCCCTTACTTAATTTTGGATGCTTGTTAACCCTGGGAAGATGAAGAAAAGAGGGGATTCTTGTTTTTTAAGTTGGAGTCAGTAAATTTTCAATGTAAATGGCTTCATAGTAAAAATTTTAGGCATTTTAGACTATCTAAAGGCACTGTAACTATAATTAATAGTCCACATCTGTGGATTCTTCATCCATGGGTTCTACATCTGTGAATTCAACTGTAGATGGAAAAATATTTGGAAAAAAGCAATACAAAATAATACAATGAAAATTACAAACTAAAAAAAGAGTGTTACAACCATTTACATAGCATTTACATTGTAAGTAATCTAGAGATGATTATAAGTTTGTGGGCGGGTATGCCCAGGTTTTATATATATACACACATATACTACACTGAGTATCTGAGGGTTTGGGTATCCTTAGGGCTTCCTGGAACCAATGCCGCTTGGGTACTTGTTCTTGTGTGAACATTAGTATTTGTCTTTACGTGAAAATTAATTTTTTAAATGCTGCTTAGACATAAGCAACTAATTTGCTAATCTAAATGTTAATGTGGAATGATGACTTAGGTACCTTTAGCCTCCTCCTGAATTTCCTTTCCTGTGCAGTGGCATCATAATTCATTACAGTCTTAAACTCCTGGGCTCAAGTGATCCTCCTGCCTCAGCCTTGCAAGTAGCTGGGACTATAGACCCAAGCTACCATGCTGGGCTAATTTTACTATTTTTTGTAGAGATAGGGTCTTACTAGCAGTCTTTAACTGCTGAGCTCTAGCAATCGTCCTGCCTTGACCTCCCACAGTGTCAGGATTATAGGCAAGAGTCACCACATCTAGCCTATCTTACCTTTTTAATGCTAAATGTAATCTCATGTTAAACAGTGGGATTGTGATTTTTTTTTTTTTAAGATGAGATGGGAAGGATGCTTATCTTGCTACTGTCTTTATTTTTGGCTTTGCTCTGAAGCAAGAAGTAGGCTTAGAGGTTTTCTGTTTAACTCTTCTTTCATATGTCTACAACAAAGTACAGAAAAAGGAGAAAGACAGTATAGCCTGATAGTGGTTGCTTGACACCTATCCTTTTGTTTTTCCTAACTCCTTTATTCTTAGCTGTGACTTTCATTTTCTAGACTAGTGTTTTTCAACCTTCTTTATCTCACAGCACACTTGAACTTGTAGTTAAACTTCTGCAGCCCTCTTAAATTATGATGATCATAAAAAATAATTTAAAAAAAGAATATACTGTGCTTTGAATTTCTTTTGAAAATAATTTAATTAATGATTTTTTTTTTTTTCAGAGACAGTGTCTCACTTTATCACCCTCAGTAGAGTGCCAAGCTCACAGCAACCTCCACCTCCTGGGCTTAAGCGATTCTCTTGCCTCAACCTCCCAAGTAGCTGGGACTACAGGCGCCTGCCATAATGCCTGGCTATTTTTTTGTTACAGTTTAGCCAGGGCCGAGTTTGAACCTGCCACCTTCAGTATATGGGGTCGGTGCCCTACCCACTGAGCCATAGGCGCCGCCCTTAATTAATGATCTTTTAAAATTTTTGTCTTTCAGTTAACCCTTTATGGAGACCCTCATTGCTCAGTGGTTAGGGCACCAGCCACATGCTTTGGGGTTGGTGGGTCCAAACCCGGCCTGGACCTGCTAAAAAAAAAATTAGAATAGCTGGTGTTCTAGCGGGCACCTGTAGTCCTAGTTACTCAGAAGGCTGAGACAAGAGAATCACTTAAGCTCAAGATTTTGAGGTTGCTGTGAGCTATGATAACATGGCACTCTACTGAGGGTGACAAAGTGAAAATCTGTTTGAATTAAAAAAAAAAAATGGCACACCAGTTGAAAATCACTGCTCTAAGCTGACCCTTGGCCCGTTGTGTTTGCTGGTGCTCTAGCCAGCACTTCTATATTCTAGAGGGAGAGGAGAGATTAAGATCAAAAAGGCTTCTAGCTGTCTATAATATTATAAGAATACCTCAAAGTTCTGTACTACTGCTTTTTCATCTTGCTGCCAAAACTTAGGATATAGCTAGTTCTAGCTAAATGTAGACTAGGACGGCATCTGTGGCTCAGTGAATAGGGTGTCGGCCCCATTTACCTAGGGTGGTGGGTTTGAACCCAGCCCCAGCCAAACTGCAATAGCAAAAAAAATAGCCAGGTGTTGTGGCAGGTGCCTGTAGTCCCAGCTACTTGGGAGGCTGAGACAAGAGAATTGCCTAAACCAAAGAGCTGGAGGTTGCTGTGAGCTGTGATGCCATGGCACTCTACCGAGGGTGACAAAATGAGACTCTGTCTAAAAAAAAAAAATGAATCAATAAATTTTAAAACTATAAATAAATGAATAAAAAGTAGACTAGGAAATAATAGACTTTTAGCTTACTGTATTGCTAATCCCATATAAAATGAAGATGTTATTACTAACAAGGAATATTATGAATCAGTGGATATTAATATGGTAGAAAATACGCATTTTCTGATGTCAGATTTTCCCAGAACCCACAAAGCACAATTTTGTGGAATCAGTGGATATTATGTAGAAAACACATACTTTCTGATGTCAGATTCCTCCAGAACCCACAAAGCACAATTTTTAAAGCTTGAAAAGTATGAACTTTTTATTTGACCAGATGCTTTTAACGAAAGTTTTAAGTACTTGAAATTTGTTATATATGAAGGTAGAAAACTGAATTACCTTTTGAATTTTGTATTTCATACCTTTGAAAGAGGCATACTAATTTAGAAAATGAATTTAAGTTTTTTATAACTTCTTTTGGTTATTGGTACATTTGAACCTTGGTGTGATATATTGGTGTGATACTATGATATTGTAGCAAAGAACAGTGTGAACTTGATCAAGATTTGGATGATGTTGAAGAAGTAGAAGAAGAAGAAACTGGTGAAGAAACAAAAATCAAAGGTATTATTTTAAATTACTTCAGGAGCCAGTGGCTGCTGGCACTTGTCTTCTAGAGGGTAGTAATAAGTACCATTTCCTTTTGTTTGGACCCTTGTTCATTGTCCACTTTATCCACTGGTTCATACCTCCAGTTTAGTACCAGTATGTGTGTGTCTATGTGTGTCTGGTGGGTGGGAAGAGAGGGAGTGGTAATAGGGAGGAAGGTATGGATTTCGAAACCTTTAGTGAATCACCAAAATCACTGTTTGCATCCTCTACTGCTGGAGTGACATGGTGTAGCAGTGCTTTTAAACAGTATGTTTTATGTTTATAGACAGCATGTAGTCTGTCTTTTAAAAAATAAACTTTTCAGTCATCCAAAGGAAAACTCATTTATCAAATATAGGCAAAAATCATTGAAAATTTAGCAGATAATTTGTAAAAAGAGTGATAGTGGTGGTGGGTAATCTTACTGCTTTAGGTTATTTATTCCCTATAGATAGGAGCCAAGAATGTTAAGGTACCAGATGACTCAACTTTTTATTTTTAAGCCAGATGGAAGTTAATTGTGAAAAGATTTCTGAACTTGTAGATTTAGCTTTTATTTCGCAAAATTTCTTAACAGATATAGGACTGTGTCCTCAGTGACCAATATTGATATTTCCAAATGCTTGTTTTGATTATCATGGTTGTACATCATTCTAATAATTCAATAATTAATAATTAATTAATAATTAATATCAGAAATAAATTAGTCCTCAAAAACATAATTGAAAATTAATAGCAATTTTGTATGATAGCTTTATTAGAGAAGATAGCAACATAAATTTTCCTTCGCATAAATTTAAGATTATATTTATATTGAGTATTTAAAGGCCATTGATAAAACCAAGTTTTTTTTGACCATCTCAACTGTTAACATTATTCATACACCTATAAATGTACTACATAAGTGTTAAACATAAACATTCAGGTCACTTATTTGGTCTTTTTCCCAGGCTTAAAACTGTCACTGTATTTACAGTTTTCTAATATGTATTATCTGCCTTCAAAAGACTGCCAGGGGTCATTAGACAGGCATCTGGGTGAAGCTTTGAGCTTTCCAAAATGCAAGGTGGGTGAACACAAGATAATAGGAAGACAAAGGATGTTGTTCGTAAGTGGCTTTGAGAAATGCCACCTGTACAAATCATTAGGAATCTGAACTATTCCTGAACGTTGGGTTTTCCTGACCTAGAGTGTATTTAGCTTGCTCTGCCCATCTCTACTCATACATAGCAGCAATTTATAGGTTAGTTAGGGAAAACTTCATGAGATGGATTGTCCTATTAAAAAAGCATTACATTTCATAAAATCCTTCTTTCGATGCCCTTTTTTTTTTTTAAAGCGCGTCAGCTGACTGTTCAGATGATGCAAAATCCTCAGATTCTTGCAGCCCTTCAAGAAAGACTTGATGGTCTGGTAGAAACACCAACAGGATACATTGAAAGGTACAAGTTCTTCTTTTCCATAGTCCTTATTTATCTTTCTGTGATCAACATTGCAGGTGTTATCTATTTTTAAGACCATCTAGAATTTGTATACATAGTAGTGGAAACTTAATGTCTATTAATTAGCATCTACTGTAGGATTATTGGAAGTTTAAAATGTTCTTAGTACTACTTGTTTACACTGGGCTTTAAAGTTGATTTTGGTTCAAATCTATGGGAAATATACTGATCTTAACCATTTCTGAGGTTTGTCATAAAAGCACAAAATTAGAAGAAATTCAGATTCCTTATGTAATTCATTGATGCTATAAAATCATTTAATTGCCTTATTCAGCTTACACAATTTTTTTTAAACTTAGCTTTGTGATTTTAAGGTCCATTCAGGTTTCTATCTATATCTAGTTTCTAAATGTTTGCCAGATTCTCTGCATTGTTTTCGCTATGTTCTAGTATCTGCTTATCTGCTTTTCCCTTAACGGACTCTGATCTTTGTCAATGTAAATTCCATTGTGACGGATATCCTTGTATGTGTCCTCTTAAGGAACTGTAAGAATTTCTTTGGAGTATGTACTCAGCAGTGGGATTGCTATTTATAGGATGTATGAACCTTAAAGACTCTTAGCACCATTTCCAGAAATAATGTACCAAGGGATGAAGGTTGCTCTTTATCTTTGCATCTCTATCAGCAGTTGACATCACCCAGTGTTGTTTCATTGTTTTTTATTTTTAAACCAATCTAAGAGTTACGGGCTCATTTTGTTTGTATTTGCTGATTTCTCATGAGTTTTCAGCTTGTGAGCCTTTTAGGTTACCTGTTTTTACATTTTTTGTTTTTTTTTCTGAGACAGAGTCTCACTTTGTTGCCCTGGGTAAGGTGCCTAGAGTGTTGTGGTGTCATAGCTCATAGCAGCCTCAACCTTTGCAGCTCAAGTGATCCTCTTTCCTCAGCCTCCCAAGTAGCTGGGACTATCGGTTCCCCTCATAATGCTCAGCTATATTTTCTATTTATAGTAGAGACAGGGCCTCACTTTGCTCAGGTTGGTCTCGAACTCCTGACCTCAGGCTCTCT
>CAUYQV010175204.1:0-15863 GCA_963574575.1 Galagoides demidoff
GGCGCCTGTGGTCCCAGCTACTTGGGAGGCTAAGGCAGGAGACTCACTTGAGCCCAGGAGTTGGAGGTTGCTGTGAGCTGTGATGCCATGGCACTCTACCCAGGGGGATAGCTTGAGGCTCCGTCTCAAAAAAAAAAAAAATTTCCTAAGGAAAATCACATCGGCTAATACACAAATGTGTGTTCAAAGAAGGTTATCTGTCTTCTTTCTCAATGAAGATGGGAGAGCATGGACTGGATGGACTCAGCTACCAAAAGAAACTGAACAAAAACATAGGAAAAACATAGTGTTCACTTTGTTGGCCATAGGGCAACAATGAATAGTGACCTCTGAAAGATAAGAAACCAATGAGAGGATCCCTACAATTGCCCAGCTGAATGTCTTTGGAGAGCTTCAGATCCCCAGAACAGGGAGAGAAGCTGAGCAGAACCCCAAAGGTTCTCTTGGGGAGACAGAGTTGAAAGTACCGGAAACTAAAGCGACTTGAGTTCACAGAACAGAGAACCAGGCAGAGAGGACTTCAGGGAACTGCAGAAAGACATCCTTAAATATTACACCTCTGATGACACTACTTGTGTCCCGGGAATGAGCTGCATTACACGGTACTCCACAGGGCCAGGACTAGTGTCCACAACCCCCAGCCCAGCTGAAAACTTTATAGTCTAAAGGACAATGAGCAGAGTACACATTCTTGCGTTATTACTGGGAAATACTATCCCTCCCTAAACCTGGCTCTGGTCACTCAACAAATTCTGAAAGCTAGGTTTCCCAAGGCCAAACTGTTTCCAACTGATGTAGCTAAGTCCTGGGGGGCAGGGCAAAGCTCAAGGAGATCTGTAGGTTTAGAAAAACACCTAGCACCCAGCTAAGTCGAATTCAAGATGTCTGGAATTCAAACCAACATTATGAGGTAGGTCACAAAACAGGAAAATAATTGCATTTATTTTTTAAATAATTAGGAAAACACTACTCAGCAAGAAAAAGGTATAGACTGTTGAGACCTGACATGGCATGCATGAATCATAAAATAAATGCTGAATTAAAGAAGCCAGACCGCAGGAATAAAGAGTAGATGCTATGTGATTTGATCTGGACAAAGTTCTAAACTAGGCATGCTGTCTGTAGTGGCAGAAAGCAGATATTGGGGTGTCTAGGGATGGAGGCAGGAGGCTAGAAAGAAGGAGGGCAGAGAGGATTAGGAAGGAAAAATAAGAAAACCTAAAAACATAAGGAAACTTTCGGGGGTAATAGATATGATTTTTTTCATGGTCAATTTCATGGCCGCATACGTCTATCAACACATCAAATTGTGTACTTAAATGCGTGCCATTTATTGAATGTCAAATATACTTCAATATTTTAAAGACCATGAAACATCCAGATTGTCATCAAATAAATAAATAGCCTTGTGGAGTATATTGCTTTCTGATTTTTTTTTCATTACAACCATCCAGTGGGCCAGATATTGTGATTATTTTTATTATACTATTGATCCACATTATTATTACATTACCGTCCCATGGGCCAGATGATGAAATGGAGGCACCACCGCATTTCCTTGGCGGGTGGCAGAAACCTTTGTCCGCAAACATGATGTGGAATGCCTCAGAAGCAAATGAAATAAAAATTCACCCTGATTTCATTCCTGGGGTTCTCAAATATTTCCATTCCTGCCCTCTCACCGTGCCTTCCCACAAAGCTACAGGGCTCTCTGTGTAAGAGTCCACATACCCCCAACCCCTAGTCCTCCCAGAAATGTGAAGTAGCATCTCAATCTGCATGGTCCCAAGCAGGAGCCCCTGGCCATCTGTGCTACCGTGCAGTCGAGATGTGGCTCATTCAGATTGAGATGTGAGGCAAGTGAATGCCACAGCCTAGAGTCTGAAGATGTAAACAGTTCATGAATAATTTGGGGTATTAAGTACACACTGAAATGATATTTTGGATATTTGGTGTTAACATAAATTATCAAATTAATTTCACCTGTTCATTTTTACTTTTTAAAATTTTTACTTTAGGAAATTTCAAATCACACATCTGTCCTGCCTTACAGTTCTATTAGAAAGCGCCGATCTAAATCCTACCAGGAAAGCAATGTTCTGTCTTTTATTATGACAGCTTCAGAAAATAATGAACTTGGGTTTTAATCATGACACTGTATAACTTTGGTTCTGTAAGAGGATGGAAAGTCCTAGATAGGATACCACTGGGAAAATCTATAGTGATACTTAAAGAAAAATGGACCTAGGCGGGGTAGTAGACAGTGTTTAGGAAAGAAAGGAGGGTGGATGATCATGAACTTGTAGTGGAGAGGTGGAAAATATTTGATCTCGATTTTATTAAGATCAATTTTATAAGTAAGGGCAGTTTTTGTGCCTTGGGGTATACTTTGGGGGTATTCTTGTACCCCAAATAAGTTAGTGTGTTGATGTATCAAATTCCTGTGGGTGTTTATGGCAGCCCTGTGAGGTGGAGCCAACCTAGAGTTGTCTGGGTCCAATCAAGCCCTTATCTGTAACTCTCACTAAGGCAAGATTTGGAGCAACAGCTGTAGTTTTTGACCATGGATTAAAATCTCGATGTCCTCAAAGCCTTGCTTCATGCCAGGCTCCTGGACACCACAGTGCTTTCTCTACTGATTTTATTTCTCAATCAGCTAGAGCTGTGCCACATTGTCTGAAATTTGTGAGTGTCAACAAATCTTGGAAGCTATTCTTGGGCCCACTGTGCTAACTATTCACCACAAGAGAGGCAGGTGCTTCAGTACCCCAGTAATGGCAGAATTGCTGCTTTCCAGGACTTGGTAGGTAGTGTTCCGTCCTCATCATTTATATATTAATTCCAGCTCATACATAATACTGTAGAAATTTCAAAGCACAACAAATGTTACAAAAGGCAGAGCCAAGTCTTACTGTAAAACTGAGCTCTTCCAGACTCTTCCCTGTGTGTTGAAATCGGCAATTTCTCACATTGACCGCTTCCTTGGGTGTGATCTTTCCATCTGGGTGGGATGTCTTCTTGTTTGCACTGCTAAGGAGTCAATACATAGATTACACCCCTCTATCACCTTCTGGATTTGGAATCAATTGAGAAACAGATCCAGGAGTCAGAAAGATGGTGAGAGGATGTGGCTTTAGTTTAGAGGCCCAGAAATTTCTCTGATACTTTACCCATGAATGAGAGAGACACTCGCCCAGTCATGGACAAATCTGGATCACAAAGGTCTACTCCAGGATGAGTGCATGAATGATTAGACCAGAGCACCTACATCCCATGGCATCCTCCAGAGACAAGAGAATCCCGCAAGGCACTGAGCATACTCAGTAAAGTCAACCCAGCTGTAATCAAATGAGCCTGCTGGAGTGAGGGGAAGGGTACCCTAGCAGAAGTCCCTCTGCATGGAAACACTAGGCCAGAGAAATGGCTATTCTCCAACTGCCCACAACCCTACATGAATATATTTGTCTACCTGTTGTCAAAGACACAACAGGTCTTTTTTTTTTTTTTTTTTGAGACAGGGCCTTACTATGTCACCCTCAGTAGAGTGCCATGGTATCACAGCTCACAGCAACCTCAAACTCTCAGGCTCAAGAGATTCTCTTGCCTCAGCCTCCCAAGTAGCTGGGACTACAGGCGCCCTCCACAACGCCTGGTTGTTGCAGGCATTGTTGTCATTGTTGCTTAGCAGGCCTGGGCTGGGTTCAAACCCACCACCCTCAGTGCATGAAGTCGGCACTGCAACCACTGTGCTACAGGTGCCGAACCGACACAAGAGTTCTTAATAAACACATTTGTCAGTTATTCGGCATATAGTCTTGTACGATGTACTTTCCCTGATGCAAATTCCACTCATGCATTCCAAAAATATTTGGCCTGTGCCTGTTCTAGACTCAGCACAGTTGTAGGGGATACTATTTAAGAAAACCGACAAAAATCCTGCCTTCATGGAGTTCATATTTTTAACAGAGGCAAGTAAAAGAAAGAAATAAGCAAATAAGTGAAACCCGTGATACTACAGGTGGAGGTTAAGTGCTGCTGAGGAAAGGACAGCTCCATGGGGGTCATAACACCAGACCGTGATTCAGGAAGCCTCTCCAGGAAGGTGACATTAGGAGAAAGACTGCTAGAGGTGGGAGAAGGAGCCCTGCGGATATCTGGGAGAAGGCACTCCAAGCAGAGCAAAGAGCAGGTACAAAGACCCTGGGATGAATCCCTGAAAAGCTGGAGGAAAAGCAAAGAGGCTAGAGTGGCTGGAACAGAATAAGCAAGGAAGTTCACACGTAATCTCTGTCTCTGGCGTATGACACGTTCACATGTAATCTCTGTCTCTGGGATATTACAAATCACAATACGTGATTTCTGTCTTTTTCTGTTTTTTTTTTTCTTTTTTTCTGTTTGTTCTGTTTTATCTTTGTCGTTGTTCTTTAGACAGGGTATTTCTACATTGCCCAGGCTGACCTTGATCTCCTGAGATCAAGAAATTTACCCTTCTCAGCCTTCCAAGGAGCTGGGATTAGAGGCGCACCTCAGTGCCTGGCCTGTTTGTGTTTGAAAAAGTCAGATTCTCTTAAGAGTTCTAGTCCAGGGGCGGGGCTCGTGCCTCTGTATTCCTCTGTACCAGTCACAAGCTACAAACAAGCCATATGTACATGCAGTTCAGCAGTTTGAACCTGCCTCACCTTCGCTCACAGCCTGAGAATTTCCAGAGGGCAGGACGCTCTCTTCATTACACCTCTCTGAATCCTGCAAACACCATTCATAAAGCAAGATCTCTGTATGTGTGGTGGTGAAGGACATTCCTAGACTGCCATGCCTCCGAGACGTTTGTGAACAGCCCACCTCTACGTATCTCTGGACTTCTCTTCAGTATTGACTGTGGGTCTTCCTAGCAGCAGCAGCTTCACCTAGAAGACAAGGCTGACCTGTGGCATATCTATGTCAGACTTAGCACAGACTAGGCGCAGACTAAGCAGCCTAAATAGCGAACATTTATTTCCCACAGTTCTGGGGGCTGGGAAGTCCAAGCTCAAGGTGCTGCAGACCTGGTGCCTGGTAACAGCTCCACTCACTACCTGGTCTGCAGGTGGCTGTCTTCTTGTTGTATCTACACATGGTGGAGAACACAAAGAAAGTTCCTGTGTGTATTCCTCCTTGTGTATGGGTGTTAATCCCACTCATGAGTGTACCGCCTCATGATCCCGTTACTTCACATAGGGCCCACCTCCAAAGGTTGGTGCACTGGGGATTAGGCTTCAACATATAAATTAGGGGGAGCTGCAAACATTTGGTCCCTAGCACTCACTTTTGTCCTATTTAGGTGCTGCCATTTGTATATATTGATGCCTGCACCTCCTACCCCCACCCCACCATAGATTTATTGGTTTCGCAACTACTTATGGAGGGTTCATTATAGGTTCTCCATGAAAGAATAGGCTCCTGTCCTTGAGAGCTTATACTCCAAAAAATAACACCTTCTTTGAAGGCAGGACACTGTCTTAGTCATCATCACCGCCCAGCACTTTCTTAGCCTAACAGGCTCTATAAAGATATGCAAATGTTAAGACAAGTCACAAAGCAGAATTTTGTGGAACCAAAAATAAATGTGCTCCTCACTTTTTTATTCTTTAAATGGCTTGTACAGGCTAATCAGAACAGAGAAGAGTGTTTAACTCCATGCCTTCCTCCAAAACATACGTGAGGTCCTTTTATGTCCCACGTGGTATTTGGTTTGGTCCTGTGATAACTAAAACCCCACATTGCAAAAACATTGTGCCAAGATTCTGGCTCGATGGGTCTCATTTTCTCCCTGCATTGTAAATCTTTTAAACTATCAGGAGTGAGAGTTTAAGATGGTTGATGAGTTAATGGGACTATTTAATACACTGCATTGCTAGTAAGCCATAGGCTTTAACTCCTCAAAATATCAGCCTATCAAAATCTTCTGTAATGTCATCAAGGAGGGGAAAATGGATTTTGAGAATATTCCTAAAGAGCTTGAATTCATATTTCCTTTTTGTGGTCTGGGAAATTTTGTGAACAGCCCCGCTGATTTTCCATTAAGGTTACAGTGGAAGGGCCCACTCGGCTTTCGTTTGTAAATCAACAGTGAAGGAGACAGATTTGTAGTTTTTATCAGCATTAGCAGGGCTAAGCACATTTGTTCACAGGTGTTAGGAGTCACCACTTGAATGAAAAGCTGAGCGGGGAAATAGTATTTGTCTAGTGAAAATATAACTGAAGTATAAACACGGCCCACACCTTCGAATATGGCATTATACATTCTGTGCTGCTGTTAACTCAATGTGGCAAAAAAACCTTGGCATTTTCTTTCCTCGAGTTCATCCTTAAATGGAATTAGCACATTTCAAAGCCTTACGATTATCATTATTGATAGAATGACGGCACTTTGTATCGACAACAGCCTTTTTATTGTTAATTGGGTTCTGAGATTGTGGGCTGACATGGATTTTCCGATTTTTAAATACTAGAAAATGGAACATGTGAACAATGACACAAAGTTCTTTGACAGATTTAGGATTAGGACTGAAAGTGTGTAATTCTGAACTTTTGTTTAGTCCCTCAGGAAATATCTCCTGTGATTTGTCTTGATGATTCTCTCTTAGAAAACTAAATTTGCTGAAGAAAGGTGGCCTGAAGCTGGGTGAACAGTTGAATTGTAACTTCTTGAATCCGTGGGTCTTGTAATGTAGGAGAAATCTCCATTCAACCTTACACACATAAGGTTGTTTTTGCTGGAAAATTGATCATAAAATTTTGCATTGAATTCAATCGATCATTTGACCCACTGACTTTCAAGAACAACATTTGTTTATCAGAAGTTTTTCGTTTTGTTTTGGTTTTTTTGGCAGTTTTGGCTGAGGCCAGGCTTGAACCCACCGCCCCCCGTATATGGGGCCAGCACCCTACTCCTTAAGCTGCAGATGCTGCCCTGTTTTATCAGAAGTTTTATCAAACACTGTCAGATAATCAAAAATATTCCCATGGGTTTATAGCAGAGGTCCTCAAACTTTTTAAACAGGGGGCCAGTTCACTATCCCTCAGACTATTGGAGGGCTGGACTGTGGGCCCCGGGAAGAGTCGGCTGCTAAGCAGGACAGGCAAAAACACCCAGCGGGCAGGATAAATGTCCTAGGCAGGCTGCATGTGGCCCGCGGGCTGTAGTTTGAGGACACCTGGTTTACAAGTTTCCTTAGAAGATAGGGGGAATGTCTGATGTGCCAATGAATTGTTTTTAGAAAAGCATATGAGAAAATACTTGGAAAATGAATAAAATAGGAACTTAAAATTTATCACATCCCCCAACAGTGAAAAGAATTGACATCAACACGCTCACCTCTGCCCATTGTGCCATTGTACTGTAGGTATGGCTGAGCATATGGCACCTGGTGTCACCCACTGTTCTCACTCTCCCTCCCTCTGAGGTGTGCAGACCAGACCCCATTCCATTTCTAGGGAGGATAATATAATTATATCAAGTTACCAGATTTTGATGTGCAAAAAAACGAATTAGGTAGCACCTTCCTAGCAATAGGAGTATATGCAAATAATGTTATTGAGTGAACATTATGAATTCACTTAATAGAATTGTTCCAGGAGATAAATATTCTCTACCATGTCAGTTGTCATCCATCCACCAGAAGAACAAGCATCATTGAGCAAATACGATTTTAATCAGGATCAAGTCTGCTCCTTGGTTTATTTCTAGTCTAGATTTTTTTCTCTTTTTTGGCTTAGAAGGATATTTAGCCTGCCTAAATTATAGATGTTATCTGTTGTTTGGAATAAAATTTTCACCTTTAGGCCCCAAACTTTGGATTGACAAAATAATTTTACAAATGAAAAGCTTGCTGGTTTATACTGCTATATTATTACTCTCACAACAATCTAGCCTGCGTTCAGGATAAAATGACAAAGGCACAGTGAAAGAAAAAAGATAGTTTTAAATTACATCTTTGAGTCACGGTTGTAGGGTGCAAATTGAGCTCAGAGTAGAGCAAAGATTAATATTCCCACAGAAGGAAACAGGGGTAAAAGTGAAACCATAACGTTTTCCTCACTCTCAAAAGTAATAGGATAAAGATATTCCCAGATAACTTTAAACCAAATATGCAGACAAGGAGGAAAGATGAGCTATCTTCCTCTCACCTTCCCTTTCCTTGGGTAGAAATATGTCACTCAAACATCTACTTACTCCAGTCGTGTTTGAGGGATATTAATTGAATCTTATAATGTATTGGGAATTGGAACTGCGTTGGCCCTAGCTACAAAAACACGATCTCATTCCCTAGAGTAGTGATCCTCAAACTTGAGCATTCAGCCTGAGGTCAGAATCACCAGCAGGACTAGTTAAATAGATTGCTGGGCCCACCCTCAAGTTTCAGAGAAGGAGATATGGGCGGGGCCCAAGGATTTGCATTTTCAACAAGGTCACAGGTGATGCTGAAGCAATTGGTTGGGGAACTACCTTTTAAGAGCCACCTTCCACTGTTCTGGAAGGGAACACAGCAAAGTGGAAACGCATATGCTTAGGGACGCACACCCTGTTTTAAGAGTGGTTCCACCACGTTTTGGCTCTAGGGCTGTGGTAAGTGATTTAACCCCCTGTTCCCCTACAGACAATGGGGAGTACTGTTATTTGCCTCAGCAGGTGTTGGGGTGTGTGAGACTTCATGTGCTTGTACGCATATACGTATCTGTATATAAGAGGGTAAACATGTATATGCCATTTGGAGTACTAATGCCACTTCCTCTCTTTTACATCTCCAGTTAGTCATTCATACTTCCACATGCCCAGTGTGGATAGATGTCCAATTTCTGCCTCTTGAGACCTCCTCTTTCCTCCTGTATCCCAGGAGTTTACTCACCTAAAGCCACTCCACCTCCCATGCCTAGAAGAGAGAAACTGGCAAGTCTAATCAGTCCACTGGCCTTGATTTCTGCCCCACCATACAATGTCACCATTAAAAACTCAGCTCACATTACTGCGTAGAATTTTTCACCTGTACACTGCCCTTGATGGACCAAGTTCTTTCATAGGCCATGTGATAACCCAGACAGAAGCCCCTTCAGTTCATATTCTTTTTTTTTTTTTTTTTTGAAGGCACCAGCCACGTACACCTAAGGTGGCGGGTTCAGTTCATATTCTTAGGCTCAGTCATTTCCTTAAAACAGGGGTCCTCAAACTTTTTAAACAGGGACCAGTTCGCGTCCCTCAGATCATTGGAGGGCCAGACTGCGGGCCCCAGGATGAGTTGGCTGCTAAGCAGGACAGGCAGTGGTGGCAAAAACACCTGGCAGACCGGGCAAATGTCCTAGGCAGGCTGCATGTGGTCCACAGGCTGTAGTCTGAGGACACTTGCCCTAAAACATTCCACTATACAGGCAAATGGGAAATGGGTATGATTGTTTTTTAGTCCAGGCCATATTCTGCGTTGACACCAGTACCCACCACCACCCTACCCAACCTGTGGACTGTGTCATGGAGCCAGAGTTCCCATTCTTATCCTTCCCTTTTCTCAAGAAGAGCACTCCTTTGTAACTGAGAGTGTCCTTTTCTGCAATTCCCCACTGCCCTCATGGGGACAATGCCAAGCCATCTGATAGTTTCTAATAATCTAAAATGGGAAAAAGGTCTAGGTAGGGTGGTGTATGCCTATAGTCCCAGGTACATGGGGAAGCTGAGGCAGGAGGATCACTTAAACTCGAGAGTTAGAGTCTGCAGTGAGCTAAAATGATGCCACTGCACTCTAGCTGAGGCTCAGAAGAGAGAGAGAGAGAGAGAGAAGGAAAGAAAGCAAAGGAAAGGAATGGAATGGAATGGAAAGGAAAAGTGTTGGAATCTCAGTTGTTTTTTTCCAAGATGGGTCCTCAACCCTTATGCCAATTTGTCTATCTCAGTGGTCAGTAGTCAGCCTTGTGTAATTTATTTTTAATTTTCCCCATTCCCCTGGCTCCTCCTGGAAGATCCCCAGAATGTAGCAGGCTATCCCTAAATGGTAGCTGTCATCATGATCACCAGTTCTCTGAGAACTCTACTCTGTTCTCCTAGGTGATAACCTGGGGCTCCCTACAACTCAGGTAACATCTGCTTCTTTTAGGAGTTTGTTTTTCATCTATGGGTTACTTGAGATACTGGGGTTTTCCTTTCCAGTAAGGTGACATCCTGTCATGTCCCCTGCCACCTGATCACCCTCCTGAAGCCCTGCACTTCTCCCACCCTCTGAGACAGGGTGGCAATGCTCTAGAAGCAAAGCCCCTCTGGGTCCTCTCTCTTAAACCCCGAACCAGAGTCCTTGTGAGCAGCCTCTGGCATCTCTCTGGGCCTTTCTTAACCCTGCTTCAACTTTCCAACAGATGGCACAACAAGGCCCATTCACCCCACACCAGAGGAAGAAAAAAGAGGAAGATGAGGAAAGGAAGGAAACTTGTCCCCACCCTGGCCAAAAGCTTCCCAGTATGTGACCTTGACACATAACACAGCTATTTCTCCAAGAATTCTGGGGTAGGGATGGGTCAATGGCAGAAAAGGGGAAGGATCTGCTTTAAGAAAACTGATGAAGCGGCAGATTGCAACCTTCCCTCAGTATGTATGCACAGAGTCTTTGTATCTAGTGTTTTTCAGAAAGTCATTGTTATTTAGTTACAGGAAAATAAGAACTGCCCAGTCATTTAATAAAAATGTGTCCCGTGCCTGTTCTTTGCTGGGCTGGTCCTTGCCCTGCTGGAAGATACAGGGAAAATCCCACATGGAGCCTACACTTTGGACGCTTTGGGTCTAGTAGGGAGCTCCAGAGACAGGACATTAATGACCTGAAGATCCGTCATGACAATTCAAGGTTCTGAATGATCAACCCCCTTAAAAGCTCGTATAGTTGTTCAACCTGGGGCTCAGAGAAATTGCTTTCCCCTCAGGAGGAATTATCTCCTGAGCGGTGCTGTGATCTCCTGGCCTCCTGACAATCACATGTTCTTTGTGATGGTTTTTCCTGGTCAGAGGGACAGGGAGTATCTTTTCTATACACTCTGTGTACCTGTTTCCCCTGAGGACTGGCAGCAGCTCTTTTCAAAATGGGTTAACCAGCAGCAGGGATTCAGCCTGTGGTTATGAAGTGGAATAATGTTAACTATTAGTGTAGTGACGATAGCAAGTGAATAGTTAGTGCCCGCCTGTTCCATCTGTTATAACTATTTTAATAGCCCCTCTTAGAAATAGGCACAGAAACATCTTATTAGTTTGCTAATTCTATATTTCAGATCATAGCTAGTACTCTCCAAAAACAGCATTAGCCAAATAATAAATAACCATAATAACACCTAACTTAATGCTTCAGCAATAATTCATAATTTACAAAACTGAAGTGAATACATTAGTTCTTTATCACAACCGCTTAAAGCTAATAAAATGATCTTCATTTTTATGGATGAAAAACTATACCTCTGAGAAATTCAGAGGTTTGTCTAGAGCGATGGTGATCACCCGGGGTGATTTTTGCTTCCTGGAGGACTTTTGGCAGTATCTGGAGACATTTCTGGTCGTCTCAACTCGCTAGGGCAGAGGGAGGTTACCAGCATTTAGTGGATAGAGACCAGGGGTGTTGCCAAACGTGGTACTCAACAGGCAGGACAACTTTTCACATCAAAGAATTATCTAGGCCACAATGTCGACAGTGCCGAGGTTAGGAAAAGCTGGTGTAGGACCACAGAGTTGGTAACACCTGAACCCGGGTCTATTACTCTAAATTCACTACTTTTTCTATATTCCCCAAATGTAAAGCTTTCATTTTAAAGTAAACGGGGAAGCATAACCAATTACATTATACACATATGTTATGTTCATTTTGGCTTCTCTTTTTTCCTGATCTCTGGGGAAGGGGTGGAAATTTTGCCTTTGGTAGACAAGAAAATGTTGCTATAATATAAAATTTTTCCCAGTGACATTGGAAAACCTTTCAGCACAATCCTACCCCCTCTTCCAACTTGATTCAACTCTATTGCACCCTCTTCTAACTTTATTCAACGCTATTGCATCCAATTTTTTGGATTACAAAGGGTGATAACTGTTACTGGGTCTCCCGATTCTAGGACTGAGATAGACAATATGTAGAACCACACAGGAGAGATGGGAGGCAGGAATAAATGATTGATTAGCATGGATGTGCTTTCTCCATTCCGGATACCAATGGCCCCTGGATGTAATGTGAACTTGCCAACGCTGCTGATGATCCAGTAGTCACTTTTATGGAGTTCTGGAATACAAAATGTTTTTAAAGAAGAGCCATCCATCTAATAATGAATTTTGAGGTAAGCTTCTATAGCAGTTATTTTTAATTCCCTAAGTACACATCACTGTGAGTCAGGAGAGGCATCCAAGAATGTGTTAGTCAGTGGGGGATGCCAACAAAGATTAAAATTTGGAACAAGGCTAGTAAAGGAATGGCTAAAAAAGGTATAGTACATTCATCTCATAGCCAAGGGCAGCAGAGGTAAGGGCACAGATTCTGATCTTGACTCCGGAGATGGATTGACTTGCTGATCTTGAGAGAGTGACTCAGTTTCTCTCTACCTCAGTTTCCTCAACTATAAAATGCAAGTGTATATGGTACCCACCATACAGGGTGCTCCCAAGGACTAAATATACTTTAAAATGTGCCTGGCGCGTAGTAAGTGTGAGAGTGCTATATATTTTTTATATTTTGCAGCCATTAACACGAGTCTGGCAAACCTATGTGTAGTGATGTGAAAACATGGCATGACATTCTGTTATGTGGAAAAAAAAAAGAAAAGAAAAGAGAATCACAGAGCTATAATTATCACATCGGCCCATTTGTATTTTAAACATCTCTAATGACTAGATTTGTGAGTTGTAGGTTTCATGGTGAGGAAGAACTTGAACTTTTTGTCTTCAGTGAGAGAAGTTAGTAATCACTTCCTGGTTCATGAGACATACGTAGGTCATGTTGAAGCAAACTTTCTTTTACTTTTCTCCAGTCATGGAATATAAGATAAGAAGACCCTCTGGGCTCCAGTGAGGGGTGTAGAAGGACCTTTTAGGTTCCTTCAAAGCTACCTTTCTCGAGAGCCCTTAGAATGCAGAGCTGGTCACCTGGGAAGAGGCAGGCGGAGGGGAAGGGTTCACTCGGCAAGGTCGAGGCTCCCCCTGGTTCCTTCCTTTCTCAGAGAAACATGTCTAGAACCTCTCTGCTGTGGTCACATCTGAGGTCTGTCAGCAGGAACACACCATCCTCCCATAGTATCCAAGGGATTTGTTGCAAGACCCCCTGTGGATACCAAATTGTGAAGACGCTCGAGTCCTGGTACAGAATAGCATAGTGTTTGCGTATAGTCTGTATATATCTTCCCATATACTTTAAATCATCTCTAGATTACTTGAAATACCTAATTGAGTGTAAATGCTTTGTGAATAATTGTTATACTGCATTGCTTAGGGGATAATGGCCAAAAAAGATTTAACATGCTCAGTACAGAATTATGTTTTAATATAGTATTTTTGAAACTGTGTGGTGGGTCAAATCTGTGGATGCAGATCTCTCAAGTATGGATGGTCACCTGTACTCTAACAAGTCCCAACAAGAAACGCCACCCAAGAGAAAAAGAGCCTGGCTAGGTGGAAAAGCCTGGTTGCCTGGCCTTGGAGTACGTGGAGTGACCACTTTTGGTCCAGATGTAGTTGAGGTGAGAAGCTTATTTGGACTAGTATTCTTGGCTCAGAGGTCACATATGAGAATGGGGACAAAGGTGGATACGTGTGTAGCTCTCCTTTCTCTCTGCAGAAAGGCACTGGAACAATGAAGGACTCTTGGACAGCCTTGGCCCTGTAGAGGCTTAGAGTCTATCTGAGAAGGCAGGAGCAATAAATAAACATGCATTATGCTAGTTGATATTAAAAATAACAACGCCATCTCATACACTGTTGGTGTGACTTCAGATTGGTATAACCACTTTGGAAAACTCTTTGGCAGTGTCTACCAAAAGTAGAATGTGCCTATCTGTGACTCAGCAATTCTAGGCAATATAATAGCTATATCTTAGGGACAGACCCAAAAGAAAAAAGTGCATATATCTACCAAAACACATGTAGAGAATGATCAAAGCGGCTCTGCTCAGACAAAAGTGGGAAAACCTAAATTTTGGAGGGTGTTGAATAAATAAATTGTTATATAATTCCCACAGTGGAATACTATACAGCAATAAAAAGAACAACTTTCTCCTACAGGTAACCACATAGGTAAAATCTCACAGACATAATGAGTGGAAGAAGCCAGATGCACATGAATATACTGGATGGTTCCAAGTTCAAGAACAGGCAAAGTGAATCAGTGGCAGCCAAAGTCAGAGGCATAGTACTGACTATGGGAGGGAAGGAGGAAGACTTCTGGGTTGTGGAAAATGTTCTCTTTATCTGGGTAGTGGTTACTTCGGTGTGTTTATATCTATGTAAACATGTAATGAGCTTGATAGTTTTTTACTTTGTACTCTACGTAGGTTGTACTGTCATTTTTTTTTTAAGTTTTTGTTTTAAGCAAATGAGTTCAGAGGAGTAAGGGGTAGAGGAAGGTCAAGAAGTCACAGAAGACTTCAGAGGGAAGGTAAGAATTGAGCTGGATTTGATGGGAAGGTAGAACTTGTTCTAAGGAACTGCAAGAGGGAGGTCAGATCAAGCAAGAGTGTAGATGAAAACAAAATCACAGTGGCACAGACGCCCAGAAAGCTCGACAAACCTTGTGCTTGTCTTTCCAACATCGATCTTTCCTTCCCCCAAGCTGAGGGGCCTGGGGGGGTTGGTAGGATTGCCTCCGCCTCAGCTCCAGTGAACTTTAATGGGTTTGAGCCTCAGCGACATAATTACTTAGGGATGAATGTAAACCGATCATTACATGGTTTGGATCCTAAAACGGTCAAGTCTGGCCTCAACTGAGGCTTTGGTGGCGAGATTCAGGGAAAACCAACAACTATCTCCTCCAGCAGGCAAACAAAAAAGCTTTTTGCTTCAGTTTTTGGTAAGGAGAGGGAGTTAGCCTGACATGTAAAATTTAGCTAAGCTGAGAGATAAGTAGAGAAATGAAACCTGAACCTTAATTGATGGCTTTAAGCACATTTTTTGGATTTACAAGCCCTGTTCCATTTAAGTCAGTTTGAACTGATTTTTCTATTGCTTTGTAACCTCAATGGCTTATCTACTGATCTATACACAGAATGTCTTGAAAGATATTTCTAGTTTCCATGGCCATATGCACAGCCCTACTTCATGATCTCACAGGTACTATTTGAGAGAAATGCAGTAGCTTTCTAATGGGTCTCTGCCTTTAGTTTCTTCGTACCTTCATTCATCATCCATATTGTTTCTAGAATGTTCTTCCCAGGTCTATCTGATCACTGTTGCCACACGAATGACCCCAATGGTTCAACGATCCTAATGCATTGTGAATTATGTCCAGTGGATCCAAATTTGTCAGTTGAGTTTTAACACTTTCGTTCTGTTTCTGAATCTAGCAAGTTCCTTACTCTTGAGCCTTCTAGCCATTGGCACATGAATATGTCAGGCTGGGGCGTCCTTCTCCACCAGTTTCATGGGAGTACCACTTCTCTTTCCAGATCTGCCTCGTCTCTTCCGGGAAGCATTCTTAGCTCTTTCCAGCTGATAACAATTGCTCCTTGTTATGGTGGCATGGCGTGATTTCACCTCTTTTTTTTTTTTTTATTGAATGGTAACTATGTACATTAATGCACTTCTGGGGTACAGTGTGGGGTTTTCACATGCAATCCGAAATACTTCCATCAAACTGATCAACACAGCCTTCATGTCATTTTCTCAGTTATTGTTT